>VMDR010018463.1:0-19159 GCA_007922815.1 Macrotus californicus
CCTCGACAGGCTTTTATTGATACTCTAGGTACATTACATCCAGGATGGTTCTCATTAACAGTGCACAGGTTCACTTTAGGTGGTCACCATAACAAAAGAAAGAATGTTGCTAATCCCTTCAAGATAAAGGTCATTTGCAAATGTAAAGGGAAAAGAGGTGGAACTGATTACACCCAAACTTGAGAGGTTTAGCATAGATTTTAGGAAGTTACTTTAAAGACATGCAGTAAACATTTGTTTCCTCAATTCAAGGTGAGGGAGTTTTTAGCAAGAGGAAGTCTCAAAGTGGCCTAGGTACAATGCAGGCCTGATTCCCCACAAGAGACCTATTCACGGATGTTCTCGGCATGCCATGCACGTCTGTCTGCGTTCAGAACCAGAGCTGAGCCACTAGATCACATCACACATAGATAGGTTCCCTATACTCTTGGTATTTAAAATATTTAAAATATAGATTACTATTGATTGACATAGAAAGTTATTCATGATACATTTCTAAGTGGAAAAAACTCCAACACCTCAGCATCTATAATGTGATCCCATATGTGATATCACGTTGGAAAAGATTTTTTTAATGTTAACACTGGTGAAATAGCCACTGGGGTTAGTAGTTTTTGTGTAATTTTACTTTGTTATTCTACTTTTTGATATGTTTTGAACTTTTTACAGTGACCCTGCACATGATTACTGTGGAAATAAAAAGACACTGAGTGAAACTCTTCAGTAAATCAAAAAGTCACCACAAAAGTTTCTATTTGCACATGGTCTTCAGCCAGTGGGGGTTTTAAGCTGCCCTTTGACACCAATTTCATGCTGAAAATATTATAGACTGTGTGAATACCAGCTTTAAGTAACATGACAACAACAAAGCAATCGTGAGGACTGTTTGTAAAAATCTTTATTTGCTTTTCTATCTTTGTCTTCTAACTCCTGCTGGTTTGAGTTTTGAGAGAACTCCACTTCTTTTTCTGTGAGTTTTTAGTATGGTATTGAGTAGGAAAGAAATGGGTTTTTTTTAAATTAATACCTTCGTATGTTCATGCAAGTTTTCATTGCAGTAACTAACTTTTCCAGGTAGTCATTACTCCTGTTTTCATTCTGTCAAATACAATCACACGTGAGATTTTGTCACTGAGAGGTATATAGGATATTTGAAATAAATCCGCCTTTCCTGTATGTGTGAAAGTAAGCCTTTTGCATCATTCCCTGTATCTCTGAAATGGGTAGAATAATGATCTTTTACTTCAGAGAGCATTGTGAAGGTAAGTTATAAGATCAGCATGGGAAATGTTTTGCAAAGTTAAAGGTAGCATTTATAATATTGGGGCAAGCTGGCTTATCTTAGAATCAAGGGGCTTATGCGACGTTGGGTGTTCTCAGCAGAAGCTGTCGTCTTTAGCACTGCCCACAACACCTGCAGCCAGTGTAACCAAACAGGTTGGTTGCTACTTCAAAAGGCAGCAAAAAATCGAGGACAGCAGGTGTTACAAGAATAAAGACTAAATCACTAATCCAGAAATCCATCATGAAAAAGCGGCCGTAATTCCTTGCATCACCTTCTCGGGCTGGGTGGGTAGACCTTAATTTCTTGCATAAACTGTATTGTATCAAAGGATTTGTAAAATGTATGTTATCCGTGATTGTCTTAAATATACATTTGCAAGAAGCTTACTAATTCCAAACAGTTGAGGACGAAGTATTTTAAACTCCTCGTAGAAGAAAACAAAATCCCAGAAGATTGATGACAAATATCTCTTTCTCATTTAATTAAAGCAAAAACATAGCCTGCTTATAAAAGTGGTCACTCTGAAAACATATACACACTATTATATCTTCTCCTTTGAAATGACATCTGGCTTAACCTCCAGTTTCACAGGTGGAGAGGGCTCAGGGTAGAGCATTCTGAGACCGCCATTGGTGACAGTTGGATTTCCTCCGAATTAAGATGAATTAAGTAGTGCCTGGGGGACATAGGGGCTCCTCTTGAATTGGGTCTCCTGTTCAGCACCTGGATAAGCTTATATTGCCTTGGTAACCAAGCCTAAACCCTTTCTTAACGTTGAAAAGGGTGATTGATGCTTATTGATTTACGATAGTTTGGGTGAATTGTGGTTTCTCTCACCAGGTAGGTGAGTGTCTCGTTTTTCTTTTTTCTACTAAAGGGATTTGTGAGGTGTACAGAATAGAGCACTCTTTACAACCCCCTTTGTATACACAGAGTGGTTTCCCAACACTCTAAGCTCTCTCTTGTATTCCCCAGCCTTTTTTGTGAGCTCCGTCCACTTTGAGGAGACTCTTTTCGTCCGTGCTGGAGAGGCGATTGGCAATGGCTTTTGAAACGTGTATTCTGTTACCCTGCCCACAGGCCAACCGTGGACACTTTCTTAACAATCAGATGCCCCAAGCACTGCACTGGGCTTTAAACACTGTATAGGGACCTTCTTACACTTTAATGTTTCCATCTCTTAAATGGTTTAAACAGATCACTGGGATATTGACATGGGACTTGCTTGAAATTTTTTAGAAAAAATTTTACCTTGGTAACATTTTTGCTAAAAGCAACATTGTGTTTTATTATTATTGCTGTAATAACCATTGGAGTTTGTCTTCTTCCTGGCTTTCAGCTGTCTGAGTGCTGTGTCTTACCTGGATGAACCTGGCCAACGTGATGCTGCCTCTCGCCTTACAGTTCAGATGGAAAACACCTATCAGCTCGGTGTGTCATTTTACTGTTTGCTTCTATCATACAGTTCTAATTTCGTGAGTGACATTTACTCCAGCTAATACCTGACCTCCTGGCATTATCTTCAATGCTAGTACAATATGAGGGATCTGAATTAAGTCAGTGATTGGATGCCACTTTAATGTCTTCTGTTTTGTACGTGTCATCACCCCAAACTTTATTGCTTTCAGAGGGTTCTCTACACCTCGAACTCTGCCACACCCAAGGATGCAGCTCTCCGTGGACTGGAGGCCCCAGTCTCTCCCTGGGAAGCAGTGTGTCTCCATGGAGATAGCTGGACAGAGGGCACCTTGGCAAGACCTGGGGACAAGCTTTTCTCAAGGAGGAATCTCGGGGTACCCCCTCACTCTCAGGGGCTGAGGCAAGGAGGCCCCTCAACCCCCAGCAATTCACGGTTGATTAATGCTGCATGAGTCCTGATCAGCTTCCCCCACCCCGAAGAGGCTGGACTGAGCCAATGGGGAAAAATGGAGGAAGGGGTACATCTTAAAGAAATACGGAGGTTTGAAGGGGTCATGTGTGTGGAGACAGGTCAAGTCTGGATCCCTTCACCCCGTCTCCTGGTCTGCTTGTGCTTATACAGAACCACTGGCCTGCCCTCCTGGAGGCAGTCGTGACAATGCTTTGAGGTCACCAGAGGGTGAAGTGCAGCTGGCAGGGACCCCTTGACCAGGGCAGGGAGGGGCCGGTGTGGGCTTAATGCCCGCGCTGTCTCGGAAGGTGAGGCATTGAAAGCCATGGCTCAGGGAGAAGTAACACCTACGTCTGCATTAACAATTTTCTTTTCCATCTGTCATGCCTTATCCTCAGACAGTCCCTGTCAGGAACAACTCATATCACCCACCCATCACTTTTACAGATGAGGGAGCTGTGTGCCAGCTTGTCAGGGGCAGAGCTGGGCCTGCCGTTGGGGCTCGGTGCCTGCTGATCTGGGGAAGATTCGTGGCCAGCCGCAAAGGAGTATGTGCGTGGGGACCGAGAACCATATCACGTAAACACTCTTCTTTGTTCCATAGCCAAAGCTGAGCTCAGCACAGGACCAGTGTTGCAACACCCTGCAAAGTGCAGTGCGTTCTCCCAGGCTCAGGCATTCCTCCTTGACTTGTCTGAAGAGTTCCTAGATCTAAAAGGGGTCTGATGGCCAGGCAAGGGGGTCAGAGTCCTTAACTCTGTCTGAAGAGTTCCTAGATCTAAAAGGGGTCTGTTGGCCAGGCAAGGGGGTCAGAGTCCTTGACTCTGTCTGAAGAGTTCCTAGATCTAAAAGGGGTCTGATGGCCAGGCAAGGGGATCAGAGGGCCCCCTATGTACCCAAGGGGGGCACACTTGTGCCTGGCTCTCTACTGGACCTGGGAGTGGTTCCTTAGACATTTGACTCCTGATGCTGCTTTAATTTTTCCCTCTGCAAAATGGGACCGGCTCCCATTGCCCACTTTTCTTTGTCAGTGTTTCCTAAACACCAAGCCACTCACCAGGAGGCACTGATGGTCACTGTATCACTGAATTAAGGAGTTCACTGAGTATTTGGGGCTTATCTTGTAGAGTTATTTTATATATACTTGAAACCAAATATATGTATATATATAATTTGAAATAAAAGAGCTATGCATTGAAGTTTTATCCAACAAAACCCACCAGTGCTGTTGATGGGTGGAGAAGAACGCCTCCCCCGCAGAGCGAATGACTTCTAGTCCCCTGTTGACAGAGATGTTTATCCCTTCAACTGAGGTTTGAGATCCTTCAAAACAAAGATCTTTGCACCTGCCCCTGTACTCCCCGTGGAGTTCACAGTGACTATCTTTTCCCATTCATGTTTCCTCATAGACCTACTTGTTTTCTCTAAATGTGTACCTGCCCACTATTATCTGAATCGATATGTAATTACTGCTATATAGAAATTCCACAGAGGCTTACCAATGACCAAAGGAAGACTCTATGCACCAGAGTGCTTCCACCTGTGGCAGGTAACCTCAAGAAAATTACAGACCATCAGCACATCCCATTAGGACTTGAGCGAGTTTTCTACAGTAATCCCCAAGACTACATGGCTTACAAGGCTCCACAATTAGTCAGTCTACTGGTATTTTCACAGTGCTATGGTAGGCAGCTAATACTCCTGCCGTCCAATACACTTTTATGCTTTTTCTGGTAACTTTACCCAGTTTTGGGGGGAAAGCCATCATTACCATATGTTGGGTCCATAACATTCTGCTGATGGGATGGCATAGGACCCTTTGATTGGTCAAGCCAATCAAAGCTCTGATATTCAATCCAGGAAACATTGTTTTCAGCTGTTGAAGATGCAGCTCAGGCCCTGAACATGAATGGATGTAGGTGTTCAGGCAGCTCTTGCTCTCTTGCCCTCACGTGAAGCCTGAGACCGAGAGGGAACTAAATCCTAGTGTCATCAGCTGAGTCGTAAGTCCAAAGTACTCTCGGCTTCTTAGTTAGGCCAGGGGAGTTTGGGTGAGATTGTCACCCACTTATCACCGAAAGGTCTTAGCCATGCAGTGCCTACAGTTTGGGGCTGCGCACACTGAAAGGGCTGGGATCAGATTTCAATAAGACAAAGGAGTTGAAATAGGAAGCCGCGCGTTTCTTCTTCCTAAGATATATTTTCATAACTTATTTCCTCAGATAAACAAACTAAATCGTCTTATCAGTTTTAGAAGTACTGGATGTTGAAACAAGTTAGAAAAGTAATTTTCCAAATACCTTAGTGTGTGTGTGTGTGTGTGTGTGTACGTGTATTATATAAATAAATATAATTATACATAGTATTTTCATATTTTTACAAAAAGTCATGTGAATTATTCTCTTATGAGTAAAGTTTTTTGTGCTTGACAATCCATTTTTTTAAGCACTCAACTAACCATCTTATTAAAATGAAAAACATATTTCAACTTCTACTTATCTTTGGGTTTATTTTGCATCAAAAGCTACTCTATGGGCCTTTGGTAAAGATTTTCTCATATACACAAAATGCCATACTGACCAGAATAGTGGGGAGGGGAGGCGATCATCAATCGCTGGCGTATTGGTGCGTAATTTATGCGTAAATTATGGTGCGTAATTTTTTGCATTCTACCCAGTAATATTTGTATCATCTAAATGTATCTTAAATGTTTAGCATATTTGTCCTCCCTTTATCTGAGTAATTATAGCCACCAAGAATAAAATAAAACATGAATGTAAATTAATGAAGGAAAAAGAGGGAATGGAAAAAATGAAAGTATATTTCTTATAATAATGACCATTTACATTTGTTCACTAATTACTGAAACATGCATATAGAAAAATAGAGGCTATAGGATCCAATGTATTTGAATTTGAATACTAGTTTTGCTAAAATACTAGCTTATTTCATTTATTGCATCATTTATTTTACCTAAATAAATGATGTTTGAGCAAAAGGTATTCGGCATCCTTGAATCTCAGTTTCTTCATCTGTAAACAGGCACAGTCCACACATCGTAGGGAATACTGGTGAGAATTAAATGAAGTAAATGTATTTAATTGCTCCTCCATTCATTATGTTCTTGCTTCTCAAAACGACTGACTCTGAGACTTTACCTTGAGTCACTAAGAAGAAAAGCCTTCCATGACATCCAATATAATTTTCTATTAATTATGAAATCAGTTCTCCAGAAGACGTGTTTTGGAGCAATGATTAAAGAGGTACTTGATTCTTTGAAAACACTGTGAGCGCGGAGTCAGAGGTGAGTTATGGACAGCCATGTGCACTGCCACACTGAGAAAAGGTACCTGCCTGAAAATGAAACCAACACGATGGGAAGTGGAATTTTAAGATAAGATGAAGAGAAAGGGAGAGACATCATTTGAGTTCAGTTTCCATGAGATGATCAGGCCCTATCATGAGATGCTGCTTTGGACAGAGCCTGTGAGTTTCTCAGCACTGAGTTGCCCCACCCCGTGGAGGCCTCTCTTCCTCCCCACTTACACCCTCGCTGATGTTGCTGTTTTCTCAGCACAAGCAGTCCCCCTGTCCCCCCTCAGAATGAGGTGGCAAGAACAACAATAACATACGAGGTCTGTCCAGAAAGTGCCCAGCCATGCGCTATGAAAAATAGGGGCATTTATTGAAAAAGATAGAAGATATAGGAAACATTGCACAGAGGACAATGATGCCTCAGTCCCCTTCAACATAGGCATCTTGGGACCTCACACAGTTCTCCTGGTCGCCATTAGCTACCCTGTAGTATTTTCCTGAATCTCATTAATGGTCTAAAATCTCTTCCCCGTCAAAGGTGATTTTAGTTTTGGGAAAAGCCATATGTTTCAGGGTGTCAAATCTGGGCAGTAGCGGGGATGAGTCACCTGGGTGATTTGCTGTTTTGTCAAAAAATTCTACAGGAGCAGGGGCATTGTGGTGATGAAGCTGACAATCACCAGTTGCCTATAGCTGCAGCCTTGTGAATCATCCAAGTAGTTTCCACGGAGGAACGTTCAAGCTTAATGAAAAATTTGATGCAGATTCATTGCTCTACTTGTTCAGTCATTTTTAATGTGATGACCGGACAGTACACATGCTCACTCAATGTTGTCTACTGCCCCCACTGACTAGTACAGTGAAGCCGTCATTGTTCACACATGTGCATTCCAGTCCACTCTTCTTAGCTGCCGGGTTACCTCAATGTTGTACAAACCATTCTCATTATATTAACAATGGTTGGACTTTTTCTGGACAGACCTCATATATCTAATGAGTGGTTTTTGTGTATGTGGCAGGCACTGTTCTAAGTACTTTAAATAGTTCACCCCATTTAACCCTAACAAAAAGTAATGTGATAATTCTTATTACCTCAATTTGAGGAAGCTGAAGCACAGATATATTAAATAACCAAATTTTTAGCTCTTCTCTCTTAAATCAATTTTTATGGACAAGCTTGTCTTCCTTCCTTCCTTCCTTTTTTATTCATCTGACCTTCAGGTCCTTAATTTTTGATTTCTAAAACAATTTTTTCCTCCTAAAGAAAAAAAATTGTTCAGAAAAAAGAAAAGAAAAAAAGCTTTGACATTCACATCAGTTGACTCTGAAAGTAGCTCCAAGAGCTTATTTGGGAAGTTAAAAGCTGAACTCTCTTGCTCTCTTCGCATCTCAGCATCCCTGCCTGAGCAAGGCAATGCTGATTCTGGCTGTATAGGGGAAAGTCACAAAGAAGTGAGAAAAGTTTATTCCTATACTTCAAAATATTTTCAGAATAGAACCTGGTTAATGAGATTTTAAAAAACTAAGCGAAGTGCAAAAAGGACAGTGGCACAGCTGAACCACGGGAGCTACTGGAAATAAGGACTCATGCACCACCAGGATCCTATCCTCCCAGCATCAAGCTGTGTGCGAATGAGCCCTCTAACCTGGTCTGATTCCTCCTCACCCTGAGAAACATGGCCTCCAGCATTGCTAAGGGCCACGTCATAACTTTGCCACACAAAGAGCCTGACATTTTCTTTCTCCCTAGTTCCAGTTTGAAATAAAAATTCCAAGAAAGGACTAATTGGCCTGGCCTGGGGCAAGTGCCACCTCTGGGCCAATCAAACATGTTAGTGTAGCAAGAGGGCCCGTTCCTGGAAAGGGAGATGCTGTTCCCAGATGACAGGGAGGTATACTAGGCAGACGAACAACTGTACTGAAGGAACTGACTGCTTTCCGAAGGGAACAATACCTATGGTCACCGTAAGGCACGACTACATTTTCATGTGAGTGATGTAGGTCACGTAATGTATGTGGAATATGAGTACTTGTTAGGAGGGAGTGAAAAAGAGAAGTAATTCAGTCCACACTGTAATATTTTAAAATTTCTTAAATAGAAAGGGGGAAAATCACCCCCAAAGTTAGCCTCATTTCTCTAGAATCTTTGAGTAGAAATCTAAAAGATCCACAGAAAGCGACACCAAGGCCTACCGGGACTGGTACTCTCCCTTTGACCCCATGAGGCAGGAGTAATGGGATCCAACCTCTCTAGGTAGACATAACTGCTTATGTCTGTCCTGTAGAACAGAGATTCCTGCTGACTAAATATTGGGATTAATCATCTCACTCATTATATCGGGCGTCTCTGTTTTACATGACCAGATTCATTCCCTATGCTAATATAAATTTAATTGAACAATTTCTATATAATCATCAAAATTAAAATACTACTTATTGAACCTCAGGAGACTGACTTAACTCAACTATAAGCATGGGCTGTAACCATCTGGGTAAGTTCAGCCAATGGAAAACTTCAGTAGGAAGTCACAGCAGGAATATGAGCTAGGTATTCATTCCCCACCCCGCCTGTGGGTTCATCTCAGGCTGATTTCACCCATCAATAGAAGGACATCAACTGCTCTCAAGGGAGTCTGCTTCACATGCCTCTTCTAGGATCTGGTAAGAGTTCCTTCATCAGATCCCTGGAGCCTGGGGTAGGATGAGGCTAACCCCCTCACTTTCACTAGCCAAGAGGTCATTTCCTTTGTGATTTCCTGCATCCTGCTCAGACTTCTGTAAGTAGTCTCTTCATTATTAAATCCTCCTGGAATTGCCTTGAGTGTGTCCTGTGTTCCCTTAAGCCCTGACTGATACAGTAGTTAAAAATAAACACTTAAGATTCTGGTGACTACCAAAATAGAATTAAATATAAGTCTTGATCTCATTCCTTTATCTGTATCAATTCAGCAAATGATGATTGAGTCTCTGTACTCCAGACCCTGGGTACATGTGTTGTACAGTGACAGAAAAATGATGAGGTTAATATTCCCAGGAGGTACAGGTAAGATTCCTGGAGTACAGGATAAAGAATATCCATCTGAAGCTTCTCTTCTGAATGTGGACTAAATGTGGTTAAGAATAGGAGCTCTTGAGTCAGATAAATCTGAGAGTATGTCCCGGCTCTGCCGCTGTGTGATTCTGAGCAAGTTACACAATGCATTTAAACCTTTGTTCTCCCACCTGTAAAGTGGAGATGACAGATTCCCCCAGAGATTTATTGGAAGATTATATAAGGGAATAAACATGAAATTCTTAGAGTGCCTGACATGTAGAAAATGCTCAATAAAAGTGGCCATGATCTGTACCATGATTGTTATCTATAGGTATTTGATTCTATTTTATTTCAGAAATCATATATATATTGAATATTTCTTGTGTCTTTCACATTGTATTAGACTCTGAAGAAGATAAAGTCTGACCTAGCTTATCATTTCACTGGGAAGACAGGCAGGTACACCTTAGCTGTTAGGCAGACTAGGAGTCAAGATAACAGTGGGATCCTGGTGCATTGGGAGTACAGAGAAGAGAGGAGTGATTTTTATCTGAACAGAGAAGGAAGGCTACCTGGAGAAGACTTTTGAGCTGGCCTTGAAACAATGGCTATTTCTCAGACGAACAAGATGGGAAAGGATGTTCCATTTAAAAAGAAGAGCAAGCACAAATGTACTAGCATCCTTTAGAAGACAGGTGAAGTCCATGAGATGGAGCAGCCTCCGTGGGGGGAGGGGGGACTGTGATGGAGGGAGAAGAGGCCATAGGTTGGGTGGGAGCTGAACGTTAGGCCTCGCTAAGGGAAATATCGCAGTGAGAACCGAAATTTAGAGCCATCCATCCAGCTGCAATGTGGTAGATAGACTGGAGGGGGAGGAAGGTTAATGACTTGGAAGTCAGTCATTAACAGTGGAAACTGGGAAGGGGGACACTTGCCAATGTCAACCCTCGATGGCTGAGCACACTCTTTAGATAGTCTGGTAAATGGATGAGTTCATTGTCCTGTCTGCTGCCAGAGCACCTGACCGGCAACACAATCACAACCACTTTTTTCCTTAAATGAAGGCCACACAGAAGATAAGCTGTCTCTCCATGTTTCGGGACTCTTGATTAGCCAAGGAGGTGGGTGGGTATAGCATGAAGTGACTTCTTAGCAAGAAGTTCTGTCTGTGTTTTCAGGGCCTGCCAAACACTTTCCTGTGGCCATTGTCAATCACATTCTGAAGGACGTGTTAACTAACTATCTGCAGGAAGAACAGTATGAACCGGAGCTCTGCAGACAGATGACTAAAACGATTTCTGAGGTAATGCGTGATTTTGCCTAAAGTGTTAACTATAACTAGAATATTTGCTGAAAAGCACAACCCCTACTCTTTGAAGGAGGCAATTAATTTGCAGTAGCAGAAAAAAATGCTTATTTATATTTTATTTTATTAAAATATTTATTAGGTCATATTCTATGTGTGTGTAAAAGCCTTTGTCTAAAACAATCATTATGTACATCATTTACATGCATTTTGTGTTAAAAATGTATAAAACTGCCCATTTATTTTTTAAAAATCATTATAAAAGATAAAATATTTTAATGATCATTTCTCTCCCCCAAGGCAGCTTCAATGGCCATCAACCACAGATGTTTAAATACATTTCCACTTTTATCAACTAAGGTGCTGGTACTCCGTCAGGTTTTCTCTACTTGTTTTTTTATAACAAAGTCTTTAATAAACATTTCTGATTAGTCATATTGTAGGACACCCTGGATCTATGGTCTCTTAATTAGACGTGAACAGGATGGTATAACTCTAATGCCAACAGTTCTTGAAGGGAGACCATCTTAACAAGATTTTCAAAAAATGTAATAAATCTATTCAATTCTGTTTTCTGGATTACAGTTTTTTCATGTGCCTTAGAAAATATGGATTTATTGCTGGTGCTATCACTTTGTCCCTAAATGCCATATCACATGAGGGTGATACTTGAAGCGAATAACAGTTACAGCTCCACAACAATTACTGAAAGTGTCTGCCCTGGATTATTCCATTTTCTTAAATCAGTTCCACTATATTTGTGACAAAGATTAATATTCTTAAGTTTCAGTGTAGCTATAGTAAGTGAGAACCTTTTCTTTTCCTTTTAAATTCTAGGTTATTAAAGCACAGGTCAAGGACTTGATGATCCCACGCTATAAGCTAATTGTGATTGTTTACATCGGACAACTGAGTGGCCAGAGCATCCTTATTGGGAGCAGGTGCCTCTGGAACCCTAAAAGTGATAACTTTGCATCTTATGTTTTTAGAAATTCTTCACTCTTTGCTCTTGCAAATGTCTATGCAGTTTACTTTGAGTGACTGAAACTAAGAAATCTAGTATTACTGTTTTAAATCAAGAAATAGGCTATATCTTAAGTACACAAAAGTTTTGCTGACTAAAAGTGTTAGAAAGAAGTGCTAATACTTCAAACAACTGGAAGATCTTGGATTTTTTTTATACTTTTGTAAAGTTTGGGGGAAGAGAGGGTGGCACAAGAAAGAATTTTGTTTACCTCAAGAAGGAACTAAGTTTTTGTTCTGTTGGATTTTTTCCATAGACATAGATTCTTTTAAATATTACTTTAGCTACTAATTATTTTAATTACTCTTCAATTAAAGAGTTAGAATTTCTTGCATTGTTTTTTAATGAAAAGTTTTTTTTTTAAATGTGGCTGTATATTCTGACCAATAAATGGCAGTAGAATATTCAACATGGTACACACAAGTGATAAATGTTAATATGTCTCGGTGCTGTGTATAAAAGAATACTGGCTTTCATTTCCTACTTAATAAATTGAGCAGCATTCATTAGCTGCAATTACTGTTACATGTACCTGACAGTTGAAACTGCTGAGGTAGAATTAATGATTTCATAACAATTATCGTAGTCGCATGGGGCTGCTAGCTACAACAAGAAGCTCTTGTGGATTGCCTGCACTTTACAAAATTGTGGGAGAACTGAATGTCGGCTCTTCAATAATGGAAACTATAAAGTGAACAAAGCCTTTTCAGGGCACTGAAGTAATCGTTGTGATATTAAATATACATGATGCTTAACAGTAAGTGTACTTGTAACACATAAAATCATGTATTCAAATGAGACACTGGTTTTGAATGCACACTGCCTGATGTGCCTTTGACCAGGCTTTCCTAGGCTAACAAAATTTTACGCAAAACATATAGCTGGCTGCTTAACAAATAAAACATGCACTTACTATTTTATTCCTATGAATTTAGTACTAAGTGACCTGGTGTGGTTTTGAATGGATGGCACTAAAATTTACAGGGCTGAGATAGCTCATTATTCTGCTGGTTAATGTAGCTTGTACCATGGATCATTTATTTTTATGGAGCTTTCAGCCATTTGTGTGCATGTAAAATGATTCTGTGGCATTGTTTTTGGATGGTAAGTGGGCTGCCTAAGGACATTGTTAAAGGTCAAAGACAAATTGTACACGTATGGAGAAAATTAGCAACACTATAGTCCTGAGAAAAAAATGATGTGTAAGTCACACCAAAATGAATTTAACAAGTGGGAAAACAGGCAGTGCTTTATTGTTTTAAAATGTATTGATGTCTTATTTTTTCCCCAAAATGGCATGTGGTAAAACCACATATACTTTTTAAATTTCTGTCCTTCTGCTTGCTCTGGCTTTTAAGGTAGCTTTTCAAAATGAATTCGTCAATTTTTGTTATTTTTTTCTGTTAGTGCCTTAGTCGGACTAGGTCTGTGTAATAATTTATCACGACCAGTACTTGTCGGTCTCCGCAGGCCAGTTTGGAACCTGGACTGTGTCATAAACACAGGAAGTAAACGGGGTTCGTAGCTTCATTGCACATTTGTGAACACCTCTTCTCTCGGAACAATAACAGAGGAAATCATAGAACAACTTTGCGTGGCTGAATAAGAATGAAGAAAATTCTTTAGTGTATAGAAACCTCTTTATGAAAATGGGGTTTTTTTAGAATTCTGTACTCTTATCCATGATATTTTCTTACCGTCTGTCCCAGGCTGTGCGAGGAACCAAACCTTAAAACAAGATGGCTATTAAAAAGCAGAAAGGAAGCAGTTTCCCAGCGTACTGCCACGTGCTGTATGTAATTCAGATTGTCAGTGATGAATAAGAGCACACAGTCAAAACTCACTGATTGTGACTAACTTGGAAGAACGCTAGTTATCACAAAAAAACTCGTGGTAGGAAATTTGATGGATATGTTAGCTGACACCACAGTGGTAAGCACATTGCAATATAAAAATGTAGCAAATCAATCCATGATACACCTTAAAATTACATAATGTTAAATATATAGCAATTTTTTTAATTAAAGTTTTTAAAAATGAAATGACACTGTAAATTAGAGAGAATTGTTTTCCTCTGAAACTTCCTGAATTTCCCTGGTACTTTTCTCTCCCAGCTGGTGTTCCTAAAGCGCTGTCCTTCTTCCCAGCCCCGCCACGCCCATCTCTACCTGCACTCCGGCCTTTCTTTCCTTCCACTTAACAGCAAATTTCTTCGCTTTTCAGCATTAAACCCAGGTCTCACCTTTTCTTGAAATCCTTCTCCACCCATTCCTTCCTCCCGTAAACAAGGGAATCGGGAAAGATTCATGAAGGAGATAGCACTTGTCTAGACGATGAAGGTGATAAGTAGAATTTCAAGAGACAGAGAAGGTCAGAGTACAGGAAGATGTCTAGACTGGCTGGAAAACAGTATTCAGAAAGATAGGCGGTGAGATTGCAAGGGTTCGTGGAGGACAACCTGAACATCTGGGTTAGGAAATGCCAGGGGCAGTCATCGAAGGCTTTCCATTCATTTCCGCTCAGCTAAACAGTACACATGAAGTGACTCCTTAAAATAAATCTGTCAGTAGAGAACCGAAAGACCACTCAGGAGAAGTGGGAGGTAATGAGAGGCTAAACTAAGAGGTGACATGGAAACGAAAAACAGAAGACAGTTGTATGGGACATTGTAGGGACCAAGACTTTGTGATCAGTCACAGGGGAGGGAGAGAGGTCAGGTGACTTTAAGGGAACAGGACAAGGCTGTTGAAAGTTTTGAGCCCTGGATGTTGGCAGTCTCAGTTCTGAGTCCTCCTGTCCCAGTCACTAGTTACGTGAACTTAAATAAATTATTAACCTCACCGAGCCCCAGCTTCTCTACCCTGAAGTAATGATAATGCTGGTACCTACCTCACGGGGTTTTGGAGTCAGGCTGGGGATGGTGGGGCGGCTGTTGTCTGGGCCAGCCCCACAAGACAGAACGCTTACTCAAAGGGATGGCTAGGGAGGGGCATGTGGGGCACTGCCTCTGCTTGCTAAAAACAAGTGAAAATACATGTTTGCTAAGCTCTTAACAGTACAGAGGGCTGGTAGGAAGCCCTCAGTCGATAGTAGCTCCTACGATTGCAGTTGAAAGTTTGAGTCTGGGCAACTAGATCAATGGTCCGGTTAGCAAAGA
This sequence comes from Macrotus californicus, assembly GCA_007922815.1. Taxonomy (NCBI): domain Eukaryota; kingdom Metazoa; phylum Chordata; class Mammalia; order Chiroptera; family Phyllostomidae; genus Macrotus; species Macrotus californicus. Next base: position 14,992 of record VMDR010018463.1, read on the forward strand.
CAAGGAAGTCAGCAGGAAGAATCTGAGGACTGAAATACTAAGTTTGATTTTGTACTTGTCGAATTTAAGTTGATAATGGGACACCCAGACAGAGATATTCTCAGGCAGCTGAAAAAGTGGAAGTGGAGCTTAGCTACAGCATCCAGGTGAGAGATTTAGACTTGGCAGTCATCCAGACTGAGACGCAACATCTTCCTCCTGCTTTATAAAATATTTATCAGCAGCGTTTCAGCAGCATAGCCAGTACTAAGAACAAATTACGGAAAATCAGCTAACCCTGGGAATGTCAGCAGGAAACATGCCCCCCCTCCCCAAATCAATAGGAAAATTTTCCCCCAAAACAAATTAAATGATGCTTTTCTTTTGATCTTCACGCTAAAAAATTTCTGTATGACCCATTTCTGTTATCAGACATCATAGAAAATGTAAAGATTCTCTCTCAAAAATATATTAGCATCTTGAATGGAAATATCAATGCTGTTTGTTGTCTGTTGTCATTGTGAGTAGAACAACTTTAAAGAAAGCATTCTAGGAGGCCCTTCCAACAGAGTCCAGTAGATTATGTGCTGGGAAATTAAGCACTACTTCAGTTTATTGACTTTAAAAAAAAAAACTCTTGAGAATAATTCAGTAGAGGGCAGTGATTAAAAAAACAACAATTGAGAAATTAGAACTTTAAGTCTAGCATTTTAGAGAGTGAACTGTTTGTCGAGGCTGTTACCTGACCTGTTTTTCTAGATATTATTTCAAAAAATGCATTAAGAAAACTGAATATTAAATAGCTATTGGTAATTTATTATGCTTTTTTGCTCCCATTTTTTTAAGGAAGTGGCCTGTACCCACTACCTCAGATTTTCTTTGCTACTTTCACTTTCACCCCCTGTGACCTGTTTCTCATCCCCTCCTGTGCGTCGCTTACAGGAACAGCGGAAGTGGTCTGGTCCCCTAGCCAAATCCACCATGCGTTCCTCCTGCTGCATTCCACCTCGGCTGTCTTCTCAACTCATTTGTCCGGAGCAGCAATGTGATCCAGGCTTTGGGGTTTGGGTTTTGTTTGTTTGTTTGTTTGTTTAAACATATATTTGACAGACAAACATCTCATTTTAGCTTTGGATCTTTACTAGCTGTGTGATGTTAGGTGAAATGGCCAGTGCCCTGAGCCTCGGTTTTCTCAAAGGTAAAAATGATTATAGTAATGATCACTACTTCTCACTGATCAATGATCACTACTCTGTTCCTGCCATCAAGAGTGAGAGGGAAAGGGTATGTAAAATGTCTGACCCATCATAGAAGCTTACTCTTGATGTCCAATTTCTTCTTGTAGAAACTGTTTTCCTAAAGAATTGAGCATATATTTTAGCAGTTTCTGCTCACCAACATAATATAATACCTCAGATTACTTGTTTTTTTTCTTTTCAAAGTTTTGATTATCAGCTACTATTGTCTTTGAATGACAAATAATTTCTCCTAAAGTCAGCATTTATTCTAAAGTCCCATTCAGTTTTCAAATTTAGCCTCTTTTGCCTAATCTCTGCCAGTTTTTTCACTTCTTCCAATCCGATGTCTTGCCTTTTCCCACTTCAGTACTTTCTTAGTTCCTACCATGCTTTTGCTTACTGCCACTTATTTTTTTCCTGTCTTAGAGTCCATTTGAATTTATATGTTCTCTTCCTTCTTCATATGCATGAACACATGCAACTGGAAGGTTGAATTGAAACTGGAAAAGGCATTCATGCTGCCCATCACTACCAAAACCAGTAAACAGAGACAGGGATTGAATCTTTATGGGCGCTTTATTCAGACGGCCGGGGATCTGAGAAGATGGTGGGTATGTACCCTAAGAGAACTTCTCACCTTTCCTTTCAAGCCAGCCTTTTCTATAAGGAGGAAAAAGTGTTGGTAAGGGATTTGGAATTCAAGGTAAAAAAAGTGTAGGTAAGGGATTTGGAATTCAGGAAAGAGGTTAATCAGATAAAAGCTGCAGTCCAGCAAGTTCTCTAACGTTTTTTCATCCACTGATCAGTAATTTTCTTCATCTGTGTCCTGTGTCTTATGTCCTGGGGCGGGGGACTGTCCTTCCCAGGAACACAATGGCTTAGATACCACCTTGATTGCTTAAGGTCTCTTCTGGAATACAAAGGTCGATTGCTTGTGGTCTCCTTGAGTCAAGGGGCAGAGGCCGTACCTTCAGGTACCTTCAGTTCCTGAAACAATAGCTTTTTACATGCATTAACTACTAGGCTTATTAACTATTACCTTAAACTAAAATTTTCCAACTCTTGAGTACCACATCAGATTGAGGCTTAAATATGTTAAGTATCTGATTAAAGTTTCCTGTAATCTCTTCTCAGTTTCTTTCCTTGCTGGTTTAAAGATGGCACAGAAATTTTTTTAGATTTTAGTGCAGGATATAACTTGAAACTCATGATTACCCACCCACCCCTGGGCTATTTTCCCCTAGTTAGCAAGGCAAGGAACCAGTATAACGAGTATGGGAGCACTAAGCTTCCATTTCCATTTGTAATAGAAAAAAATGAAAGTTGTTGCTTCCACAGACAAAGATGAGGGTGGATGGTCTAACAATCAAAAAGAATGAATACCCAGCCTGATTTGTGCAGTAGTTACTGGGAGATCATTTGAAAATTTATGTAAGAAATATTAAACTTAGAAAGTCATTTTTTCATTTTAAAACTAAAAACAAGTAAATATTGTTAATTATAAAAATACTTTATATTTTCCTTTTAGGAAGTTTATTTTATAACAAAAAATTTTCTTTGACAAGACAGTTAAAGTTTTTGAAAAACAGCCAATTTGCATCCTAGTTCATAAACACATTCAAAGCCTTTTAAGGACCCACTCTAGAGAGCTGGGTCAACCTGAGGAAGTTAAAATGTTCTTAAGCACATGTCAGCAAAATATAAAGGGCCATTTAGTAACCATTTTTATCTCTGTAGACCATGAGGTCTCTGCCACAGCTTCTCAACTCTGGCCTTGAAGTGATGGGGGACCTGAAGAGTTAAAAATTTTAAGCTTTAGTTATACTTGATAAGTTTAGTGATTAATGCACATTGAAAGATGTTGTTCCAGGAACTGGAACGCATGACCAGACCTACCCTGACTCCAGGAGACCTGCAGGCAATTCAATCTTTGTGCTTCTGGAGGAATGCAAGCCATCCAGATGGTATCTGAGCCATGTGCTCCAGGGAGAGAACATCCAGTGACCATGGTGCAGATAAAGTGGTCAGCTGATGAAGGGATGCTAGGAAAATTGCTGGTATGCAGCTTTTATCAGCTTTTATAGATGATTAAAGTTTTTCCCTGAATTCCAAATCCCTTAACTACCCTTTTCTTCTCCTTATAAAAAATGGTCACCTTGAGATGAAATGTTAAGATGGTTTTTGAGGGTACATAACCACCATCTTCTTAGATCACTGGCATCTGAATAATGTGCCCATAGAGATTCAATCCTTATCTGTACTTACTGGTTCCAGCAGCACAAATACTGACTTTTCCTCTTTCAGAAGCACAGAAAAAGCCATGGACATAAACAACCAAATAAGTGTGGCCACATTCCAGTAAAAACTAAAAAGCTATGCCCTTGATTGTATGTGTATTACACTGCAGTGAATTGTTTAAAAGTCACCAAGCAAAATATACTATTATAGCTTTTCTCTTCCAAATTTCTAAAGAACAGATAATACCTTTATTTTATGAAGTTAGATGAATCTTCACTGCCAAACATAGATCAGTTTTTCTTATGAACACAGACATAAAAATTTCAAATAAACTATTAACAATTCAGTCAGTCTGAGTACTAAAAAATATTACACCATGATTAAATACATTCATTTTGAGAATGCAGAGAAATTTCAACATAAGGAAGACTATCAACACAATTCTTCACCTTAACAAAAGAAAAAAGTATCATATGATAAAGTTGCATAGGTATTTGATAAATTCAGTTTATAACAAAATAAGTTAGCAATATGTAATAAAATAAAACTCTTTAGATGATCAAGAATATCATATGCATCTATAATGTAAGACTAATTTATTATTTTATCTATTTATATTTTCTACATAATACACATTCATGGTTTTGTAATATCATACATTGACCATTTGGAAAATTTTGGTTCACTGAGTTATGCAGACCATACAAATGTTA
>VMDR010018464.1:0-19167 GCA_007922815.1 Macrotus californicus
AGTACTCTCCGGCCAGTCTCACCCCTCCTACCGGTCTGGATGAAAGTTTCTCCTTTAGTTCCTTGGTTGTCAGACTTCCATACAGTTCGATTTTCTGTCAGTTCTGGTTGTTTTTTGTTTTAAAATTTGTTGTTGTCCTTCTTTTGGTTGTACGAGGAGGCACAGTGTGTCTACCTATGCCTCCATCTTGGCCCCCACCTCTATTATTCTCAGGCTAGCACTTTTAAAAGCATGAATAAGAGAATAGTATTGACAACAGGTGTCCTGATAACTTTCCAAAGGAATGCCTCTAATATAGCACAGTTATGGTGTTGTTAACGGTTTGAATATAGTTTTTGACATTAAAACTATTTTACAATATTCAATTTGCCAATATTTTATGAAGGATTTTAGTTTCTACATCTGCATTAATGTAAGCTAACGTTTACTAAGTGCTTACAAAATGCCAGTCACGATTCTAAACACTCTAAATGTATTAAACCATGACAACTCTCTAACATAGGTACTCATTTCACATGAGGAAAATGAAGTACAGAAGAGTTAAGTAACTTTTTCAAGACTACACAGCTAGTAAGTGATGACTCTGAGAACACAGGTAAACAGAGGACTAATAAGCAGTTTCTGTTACATGTTATTTTTTTTTTACCAGGTTTGGATATCAAGTGTATGTTCTTTGCATACAATGAAATGTGAAGCTGTCAATTTTAATATGCTTTGGAAATAGTTTCTAAAGCACAGGAACTACATTTTTTGAAAATTTTGAATATTCAAACCCATAGTCTTATGGGTTTGAAAGTGAATTCTACTTAACATTAAAATTTAGACCTATTTTTCTTTTTACGTGTTTGCCTTCATATTTTTGTCTCTTGTGTGCACGGACTCTGGTAACATGGCTCGGAAGCATTCAGCTATTTTGGATAGGGCCCAACCATTCACCTAGATGCCAAGGGACCGCAAATAACAGTCACAGGGTGGAGGCTGGCTATGTCAGAAAAATTCACCATGTGATTTGGGTTGGGAGACCTTGGGTCATGTGGTATCAGTCAAACTGGAGACTGAGTTCATGTGGCAATCAATCAGTCACATCTAGGTAATGAAATCCCAATAAACACTCAGAACATTAGAGCACATTATCCATGTCACACTTCAGCCCTGGAAGGTAGCATGTCTTGACTTCACAGAGAGGAAAATAGAAGCTTCCCATTTGGAGCCCTCCAAGACTCTGCCCTATCCATCAATTCCTTTGGCTGATTTTCATATACATCCTGTCCTTGTAATACAACTTAACTGTAATTATAATAATTTTCAGTGAGACCTGTGAGTCCTTCCAGCCTCATAAAGCCTGAGAGCGCTTAGGGAAAACCCCAAACTTGCAGTTGGTGTCAGAAGTGAGAGCAGTCTTGGGACTATGTGCTCACACTTTGTAGTTTGGCTAAGTTCAGGTATAGCTAAACTATCTAAAGGAATAAATAACTGTCTTTTCAGAATGAAAACTCTAGCTAAGCATTTATAATATACATTTTTAACATTACATTTCTTAAATATGATTTTAGAACAAGGTAAGTTATAAGTAGATGGCAGAAATATAGTTAGAACAGACTAAGAGCATATTTGGAACTGCCAGAGAAATGGTTTGCTAACTGTCCTTAATGGTTTCTCAAATGTCCCTATCAAAGCATTTAATGAATGCTGAAGCTAGTTATATATGCATCTTCTCGTCTACATTCAGAGTGTCCTGCTGGCAAGGTCTTGTTTACTCTGATATTATCCAGTCTTCACTTAGGCCTTGACAGACAGTAGGTGCTCAATCTTTATCTAACCCAATTAAATCTATATAATCTAATTCAATTAAACTCTATAAAACACTTTGAAGAGTTTCAGGAAGGGCTGTCAGGCTAAAAAAGATATTCTTCAGTGACCTGTCAAAGAGTTAAAATCCCACCACTCAATTTTTCCCTCTAATATCTCAAGTCCACTGGCAATAAGAAAAAAAAATCTAGAAATAACACATAACACTTTAACAACAGATCCATTTAAATTATCATAATATTTTCTAACTTTACACCTCATAAATTTGGAAATATAGTAAGCGCCAGACATGTTTAATGGGAAAAAAAATTTAAAAGCTGCATCTATAGAAGGGCGAAGTAAGAAATTCGATGGTGGACAGATGGGTGTGCGGGCTGAGGGAGGGTGACATGGAGTAGGATGACATAAAAGCAGGGAGCACCGAAGAGGAAGAAACACGAAATGGGCATAATGTGAGAAAATGCAAGAGAATTAGCAAGTTTGGCAATTTTAAGACCCATCTTTCAGAAAATCAAATATTTCATATAATTAATACAACCCATCAAGGCAACAGTACAGTGTAAGGGATTCATTAGTGCACAAGTTCCTGTACATCCACACTATACAGACAATCTCAATAAAAGGTCCAAGTTTAAAACTGAATTCTTAAGTTTTGGCATGCCTGTTTTATCACTTTTTATGCCTCTTCACTTCTTCCTAGAATTTTTAAGATGTTCTATAGATTTGGTGATTTTTAAACTCTGGTATCAATGTAATTTATCACATAGGAATGTTTAAAATATATGAAACAAATAAAGAGAAAATCTTAATGTTCAATCTATATATTCAATATCAGAATAATTGCTTTAAGAGGTCAGTTTAATAATTCCTAAGTTATTTCTATTGATACTGAAAAAGAAAATTCCAGATAAGCAATGTGTTTTTATCAAAATGAATCCTTTATAAAGGTTAAATGAGCATTCATGTATACACAGGAAGTTAAACATAAAAAGAACATAAAAACTGTTCAAGTTACTATTATAAGATATAACAGGTCAAAAATTATATCTTGGCCCTGGCCAGGTAGCTCAGTTGGTTAGAGCATCATCCCAATACACTAAGGTTGTGGGTTCAATCTCTGGTCAGAGCACATACAAGAAGTAATCAATGAATGCATAAATAAGCAGAACAACAAATTGACGTATCTATCTCTCTATCCCTCAAATCAATAAATAAAATAAAATTCTATCTAAAATATATACTCTGTAGAATAATGGTACTCACCAAAGAGTAATAAACACTAAAGAAGCTGGTGAAAGATTATGACATTATAAAGAAGGAAAATAAAAACAGAAAATAATTTTCTTGCAAATAATTTTCTTGGGAGAGAGGGAGAACCAGCCAGAAAATAATGTATTTTATGAGGTTCTTGGAATAAGCTCAAAATAAAAGAATTCTGCTTTTTTAAAAAGATGAATAGCTTTCTTGGAGACTTAATTTGTTACCTCATTTTCTGTTCCCACGTCCAGAGTGACAGGCAGACATTCTTGGGGACTCATCCCTCCACACGCTGTATACAGAGCCAATTTGCCCACAGGGATTCCCATTCCATTACAGCCCAGGTCTCCCAAGCCAAGAATGCGCTCTCCATCAGTCACCACAATGGCCTAGAAGAAAAAGAAAAAATATGTATTAATAGATGTTTGCAAATCCTGGGCAGTCTTTGTCTCTATTTCTAAAGTTAATACTTCTGTAATGACATACTAAACCTCAAAACAAATAAATTGAATATATACAGAAAACATTTTATGTGATTGTATTTGTGGAAGAGTGGGGAGAGTAAATAAATTTGATATATACATTTTACATTTTTTTAAATAAATGTATGATTACTTTGGTTGACAAAAAAAGAAGAGAGGGCATGCACATAAAGATTTTTTTTCCATTTACAACCACTTAGTTTTTAATTATATTTTATTGTTACAGTGGTCCTCACTTTTTCTGCCCTTGCCCACCTGAACCTAGTCCCACTCACTCCCTCAGGCCATCCCCACACCATGGTCCATGTCCATGGCTTACACATACATTTTCTTTGGTTGATCCCTCCACCTTCTTTCATACAGTCCCTCCTCCCCTGTTACAGCTGTCTGTTCCACATGTCTATGACCCTATTTTGCTCATTAGTTTATTTTGTTCATTTGATTCTGCATGTAAGTGAAACCATATGGTATGTGTCTTTCACTGACTGGCTCATTTCATTTAGCATAGTAGTCTCCAGGTCCATCCATGCTGTCACAAAAGGTAAGAGGTCCCTCTTTTTCACTGCCACGTGGTATTCCATTGAGTAAATGAAATACAGCTTTTTTATCCACTCATCAACTGATGGGTACTTATGCTGTTTCCAGATCTTGGCTATTATAAATAGTGCTGCTATGAACATTGGGGTGCATATATTCTTCTGAACTGGTGTTTTGGGATTCTTAGGATACATTCCCATAAGTGAAATCACTGGATCAAAAGGAAGTTCCATTTTTAATTTTCTGAGAAAACCCCATACTGTTTTCCACAGTGGCTGCACCCATCTGCATTTCCCCAACAGTGCACGAGGGTTCCCTTTTGTCCACATCCTCTCCAGCACTTGTTGTTTGTTGATTTATTGATGGTAGCCTTTCTGGCAAGTGAGAGGTGATATCTCATTGTGGTTTTAATTTGCATTTCTCTGACGATTAGTGAGGTTGAGCATTTTTTGACAAAAGAGGCAAGAGCATACAATGGAGTAAAGATAGTCTTTTCAATAAATAGTGTTGGGAGAACTGGATTGGTACATGCAAAAAATGAAACCAGACCAGTAACTTAAACCATACACAAAGATAAACTCAAAACAGATAAAAGACTTAAATGTAAATTGCAAAACCACAAAAATCCTGGAAGAAAACACAGGTGGTAAAATTTCAGATTATCTCACATAGCAATATTTTTGCCAATATATCCCCTAGGGCAAGGGAAACAAAAAAAATAAACAAATGGGACTATATCAAATCAAAAAGCTTCTGCACAGCTGAAGAAACCACCATCAAAATTTAAAGGGAGCCCACTGTATTTGCCAGTGATACATCTGATAAGGGTTTAAATACCAAAATATACAATGAACTCACACAACTCGACATCAGGAAGACAAAGAACCCAATTAAAAATAGGGAGTGGTGGGGGGGTGAATGCATCAACTGTAATTGAACAACAATAACATTATTTTCTTTATAAGTGAGTAAAGGACTTGAATAGACACTTCTCCAAGGAAAACATACAGATGACCCACAAGCATATGCACATAAAGATTTAAATGACCCAAATAGCTCAATCTTCAATCAAGAGGGGCAGTAAGAAGAATATAAGGAAATAAGAACTCAGTGGAGGAACCAAAGTGAAACAGAGCAGCTTTAAAACCAGCCACCTGCACCTTGAAGACACCTGCTGCATAACAGCTGAGTGCCCCGAATGTCCGGGTCTGTGGTTACGAGTCCAGGCACCATCAGCCTGTCATCACCGCGGTGTTGACCATCCTCTTTAGCTCCTATAACCACGTGACATTGTTCTATCATCTGTGACACACGCACACCATATTTTGCTGCTTTTGTTACCTGATGACCTTTAACTAGACATAATGAATTTTGTTTAGCTTATTTTGAATCGCCTTAGACATCTATAAAAAATACGTTTTAACCATGTAGAGCTTTTAATTCTATGTAACCTAAGTAGTTCACATGGTTACAGCATCGTCCTGATACACCAAAGCTGCTGTTCCAGTCAGGGCACGCACGAGAGGCCACCAACAAATGAACAAATAAGTGGAACAATAAATCTGCGTTGGGGGGAGGGAGAGAGAGCAGCATTGTCATGTAACTTAGTCATGATCTGCATAATAATTTATGTAACGCTTTTCAGGTTTTACTAAAGACATTTAAACCCAGAGTTGTTACTTGTAATTTTTACCTGTTTCAATTTTTTGCAAAGGGGATTTAAAGTGACATAGCATTTTCATTCTTTTTTGGCAGCACATCTAAGTTATACTAAATAAATACATGTCTTGAATAGAAAATTTTACAGAGCACTGTTCTTTTTAGATCCTTCACAAATTTTATTCCCTAAGCTCTCCTCTCATCTGGAGCTAGTAATTTAATTATGTAAATACACCATGGGCATTATAGAGGTGTCAGCTGTTTCAGTAACTTCTAAACTCTGTTTTAAAGCATTTTATATTTTAGGTCTATTTAGGCCTTATTACAAATGTACATCTGTAGCATTAATTCAAAAACATTTCCATACTAAAATGTATATTTTAATAGTGAAGGAATTCTCTGAAGGAAAAAAATAGTCATATATGCAATTTATCACTAAATTAACATTACCTTCTTTTTGTTTTTAACTACTTTCTGTCACACTTAAGGAAAATAAAGCAATTTCACTTACATGCAGAATCTAAAAGGTGAAACAAACAAACAAAAACAAAGTCACAGATACACAGAGCATTTTCATGGTCACCCACTGGAAGAGGGGCTGGGGGGATGGGTTATAAAGGGAGATTAGGATGCAAAAATTGCCAGTTGTAACCACGGTCACGGGGCGTAGGGTACAGCACAGGGAATGTAGTACTAGACTTATCAGGGTGGTCATTTCGTAAGTTACATAGTCTAATTACTACATTGCAGACCTGAAACTAATATAATATTGCACGTCAACTGTACATTTAAAAGAAATTTTTAAGTAAAGCAGTTGTATGTTTCTGTATAATAATTAAGTCACAACAGCAGGATTACCTCAGTAAGATAACCACAATTCCATCAATGGTGTCTGCTCCCAGAAATTAAATCTTCGTCCTGCTGTATCGATTACTACGTGGACATTACCTGATAGAACCTTCCGTGTGACATATGCAGGGGTTCTCCTGGACACACACACACACACACACACACACACACACACACCACTCTGGCCTGCCTTCATCTGCTCCTTTCCTTTCCCAGGGCCTACACTTCTGTTGTGTAGCCACCTACTGCGGAATTGCTGTGTCCTTCTCTTCTCTTTCTGATGAGCCTTCCTCAAATATTGCAGACTATTTTTTCAAGTCTAAATACCTCTTTATGAATTTCAAGACCTTTCATAATAATTTCATCACTTCTTAAACAATCTTAATTATACTCTGTTTCAATATTAATAATTAGCTTTAGTTGGGTCAGCCAATTTACTTATTGCACAAGACCATATAATTCTCTTCCTGAACTTCATATCTACTTTTATATATGCCCTTCTTAGGGGAGTATATTTTCTCTTTCTAATTATCAAAGGCTAGATTTAAGTTCCAACTTGGCTAGAAAAATGTCTTAGCTGTTGCAGCCTTGTCTGCATGAATGGTAGTATCCCCTGAAGAAATGAACATAGTGATATAACTTATAGCAGATAGTTTAATTATATATTAGTATTATATAGTTTAATTATATATTTAATTATATATATATATCAGTCTAATAACTGATTACATTGTCTCACATGTGTTTTCAACTACACAGTCGAGACTAGGTCTTATTTTTCACTGTTCTATTACAATAAGCAGCTGCCATTTATTAAGTGCCTGCTATGTGCCAGCCACGATGCTAGGCTTCTAAAATATGTATAATTAGGATCAAGAATATCAGTGACGACCCAATATTAAGAGATGAAAGGATAAAAGCAGGCCATTCATAAAGTTAATCGGCTAGTGGGAAGAGCATGAAGCCAGGAACAGATTGCTGCCTAGCCATGAGGATTTCAGGGATCTGAATTAGAACTCTCCACCCCAGAACTATGTCCTATATTGACTCAATTCTTAATATCCTCTCTAGAGTCCTGATTAAATGTTAAGTGTCTTTCTTAGAGGATCAGACATTTATACTTTATAGAATTAGCACATTTTTAGGGTGGTTCCTAAGGACTGGACCTGTGGGCAGTGCAGACTACAGAGTGTAAGAAAAACTGAGTAAGCAACTTAAGTGGGAGAAAGAGAAAAACCTGGGAAGACTGAAAAGAGTAGAAAACATTTCATTTTACAAGTTTTCCTGGCATAAGCCTTCAACAACAGAGTGAACTGATTCTATCCATAGCCGCTCACAGAAGGTTGTTAATGGAGTGACACTTTAGAAGTCACAGCTGCAGTACCTTTTGTACCACTAAAAGGCATCGCTCTATTCAATCTTAACCCTAAAAGATACCAAAAAGTTGCTAAGCACCTAACGGAAAGGGGAAAGGGGGCCGGGAAGGGGACAAGTATATCTCGCTTTCTTTAGACAAAGCAGGCCCTGAGGCCTGCATTCACCTCCCACCACCGCCAGGCACTACCATGTAACCCACGGTTAGGATGCGCCTTCTGTTCCTCACTGAATTATCATAATTACAAGAGTTAATCCAAGTGCAGTGCCTCAGAAAGAAAGCTACAACATGTCATATTATATCGTTACTTTATTTTCATTAGTTCACTCACAGAAGGGAGTCAGAAGAGCTACCTCAGGCACAATGATAAAGGAAATTAACAGTTTTTGCCTACCTGGAGTCCTCTTATTAAATGATTAATATGAAAATGGAGTTTGCTTAAAGAAATTCAGACACCATTGCAACATTTATTCAACATTTATCATCGCTTACAATGAATAAAATAAATACTAAAAAATTACCGGTAGAATGAAATAATGAGGAAACGGTATCTAAATGGTATCAAAATAAAATTAATCCACTATGTGAAAATCAAAGGGATATAAATTAGGTGAAATTCACTAGAAAAGCTAGTGAATACTACTTAATTATGGCCATGATAATTGTCAACATGTTACAGGGCAGGAAAAACAGCAAATGTGCCGTAGTGGGAACATTTGATGACTTACCTTGATGACATCTTCTGGCCACACGTTAAGAATTGAAGCAATATGTCCTCGATCATGGATACTAATAAAGAGACCTCTGACAGAAAAACAAAAGGTAGTTTTAATTTACTTCAGATTTGTCAAACTATCATGAACAGTCATGAACATCCAAAAAAATTTTCAAATCAGTTTGATGTATCTCCATTTTTATCAAACTAGTGAAAATTACTCCCTTAGGCAAGTAAGGGATAGAAATCTTAAAAGTATGGAAGAAATTACTTTAAATAATATATTAATATCTACAATAAAGGTACATTCATTCTGGCATTACATATTCTTAAGTATTTTTAATTAACACTTATTATTAATAAGAAACATTTATTATTTTATATACAGAGAATTTAAATGGCATTACTGATTCCACTTATAGATTCACCTACAGTCTGTCACTGAATAACATGTATAAAAGCCCTTTGAAGAACATGAAGCACACGCAAACATTTTTCAGTGTGCACCTCACTCATTAGGCCGTCACAGCTCGGAGGTGAGAACACGTACTGGCAATGGCTGCAGTGACTGATGCTGCTGAGCTGTTCTTTCTTTCATGTGGAACGCACCTGACCCTTTGATGTGTGGTCTTAGTTGCTGTTTGCAATTCTGTTATTCAGATTCTCACCTGAAGTTTCCTCGTCCCCAAACCCCCCAGTTTCTATTAAAGCCTAACAAGTAACTTCAAAAAATAAGATAAATTTTTTTAAATTTCTCAAACTCACGTAAAAATTTTACTTTAGTATTGTTAAACATACCTCCACCACAGAGAACTACATATGACAAATGTATTGCAGCTTAATGAATTGTTATAAGACAAACCACGCCCTTCTAAATAATATCCACTGAAGCGGAGAAAATCTTGGCAGCTACCCAGAAGCCCTCTGCATGTTTCCTCCCAATCAAAACTCCTCTCTCAAGAGCAATATAAAAGTCTCCTAACTTTTATGGTATCGTTTCCTTAGTTTATATAGTTTGATCATCCAAACAATGAACCGTCCCTACATGCTCCTGTTTGTCTGTAAAGTTTCCCCAAATCTGGATTTTTCTGGTTGCATCCATACAGATTAATATATTAACTTTTACTCTGTATTTTTTGGAAAATTGATCATTGAGTCTAAAGGCTTAATCAGATTTTTCCTTTTTTTTACAAGACACTTCATGGTTTGGTGTTATTAGAAGATGCATAATATCTTGTATTCCTTTTTGTGATTTTAGCAGCTGCTAGTGCATAATATCTAAATTCATTAATTAAAAATGGTGATGTTCCAATTCTATCGATCATCATTTATTAGGTAGAATACTCCTCTTTTAATTAAATTTACTGGGGTTACATTGGTTAATAAAATTATATAGGTTTCAAATGTACAGTACATACACATGATGTGTATGTTGTGTTGTGTGCCCACTGGGGACAGTGAAGGGTAAAGCAGGTCAAACATGTGGCGACAGGAGAAGGTTTGACTTTGGGTGGAATGCTTCTTTAGAGAGAAATTTCACCATAACTACTGTTTGATTAACCTGTGGTACAGTTTATATTAAAAAAGGGTAAATGCTTGATTCTTTCCCTTTTTATAAAAGAACGTGTTTGCTAGAATCCTTCCAGAGTTTCCACTAAGGGGTGTGTGTGAGAGAAAGTGTGTGTGAGTGTGTGTGTGTGTGTGTGTGTGTGTGTGTGTGTGTGTGTTGGATCAATATGAGCTCATGGACTTAAATATATTGGTCTTAATCCATTACAGTTATTTTCTTTATTGAAACTCAAACTGTCCCATCGTTTAGCCAGTAGAAGACTCTTTACATTGTCCCCTCAGCCCTTTTAACAGGACTATAGAGTTTTTCGATAACTTTCTTGTTCTCTGTTGTGACAAGGTATTCCATCTTGTTTTGAAAATGTTTGCCCCAAGCCAAATGAGCCATTTCTCCAAGAAGCCCTGGTTTCTTTTAGTAGAAAGTGGTACCTCAAGATTAAAATCTAGGTATTCGGGATCCCCACTACTAGTAGTAGCTGATCTAGGTATTGTTATTTAAAAAATTACAAAACAAAGTTAAAATTCACTCTCTATTTGTGACCACAAATCTCAAACCGGCTGGCTAATGCGGTTTACCACGACGATTTCCTAGCAAACCCAACCGAGCACTCCCAGAAAGGACCTGTCCACAGCTCTGCGCCCCTCCCCTCTCCCACAGCTGTCTCCCTCTCACTCTCAGTTGACAACCAGATCTTAAACTGCATACAGAAATAGATGCAAGAAGGGAAAATTACCTCATCTTTCTAATACAAACTTCACTAACCCACCTGCATCTTTTCTCCTAAACAGGCCTTATTTTTTAGAGTGGTTTCAGGCTCACAGCAAAACCGAGAGGACGGCACCAAGACTCCCTAAGTGCCCCCGCCTCCCCAGGTACAGTCTCCTCCATTATCAACACGCCCCACCAAAGAGGTGTCTGTTACACCTGATGAACCTACACTGACACATCGTTGTCACCCAGAGCACCATGTTTAACAGGGGGTTCACTCTTTGTGTTGTGCATTCTATGGGTTTGGGCAAATTTATAATGGCCTTTACTGTAAACATTCATGTGCATGTTTTTGTGCGGACATAATTTTTCACCTCATTTGGGTAAATACAGCAGAACCTCAGATAATATTGTTTAGTTCAACAATGATGAAAAAATCAAATCCCAGCCAAGGCCGCTGTCTGTATGGAGTTTGCATGTTCTCCGCATGTCTGCGCGGGTTTTCCCAGGTACTCAGGTCCCCTCCCACATCCCAGCGATGTGCACAGCTAGGTGAACTGGTGTGTCTGAATTGTCCTGACCTGAGTGAGTGTGGGTGTACGTGTCCTGTGATGGAAGGGCGTCCTATGCAGGGGAGGTCCCACCTTGTGCCCTGCAATGTTGAGAGAAGCTCAGGCCCCCCTTGACCTTGAACTGGAATAAGCAGATTGGAAATAATTATCTTAATTTGTCTTTAGTCTTGCTTAAATGCATGTATATTCACATTTATTTCCATGTTTGATATGAGAAATGTTCGGGACCTTTATTTAGAAGTCTGGTAATGTTTTCATGGCCAGAAATATGCCTACAGCAAAACTGGTTTCGTTATACAGTGTGTCACTTATGGTCGCAATTTCTGAGAACCTACCCACGACTGACTGCACCAGGAGTGCAACCGCTGGACCGTGTGCTAAAGGTGTGTTTAGTTCTCTGTGAACCCCCAGACTGCCTTCCAAAGGGGCCGTACCATTTCACATTCCCATGAGCAATGAATGAGCATTTCATCTACTCAATGACCTTGTCATCATTTGGTGTTGCCAGTGCTCTAGATTTCGGTCATTCTAGTAAGTGTGTTGTGGTATCTAACTGTTGCTTTCGTTTGAATTTCCCTGATGACACAGTGTGAAGCACCTGTTCACATGCTTATTTACCATCTGTATACGTACATTCTTTGGTGAGGTGCCTGTTAGTCTTTGGCTCATTTTTTTTAAATTGGGTTGCTTTTCTTATTGTTAAATTTTAAGAGTTCGTTGTATATTTTGGATAATAATCCCTTATAATATATGTATTTTGCAAATATTTTCTCCCGGTACATGGCTTGTCTTTTTGTTTCCTTGACAATGTCTTTCATAGAGAAAAAAAATTTTAATCTTAATAAAGTCCAGTTCAGCTATTATTTCTTCCATGGATTGGGCCCTTGGTATTGTATCTAAAAAGTCATTACCATGCCCAAGGTCATCTAGATTTTCTTCTATGTTACCTTCTAGGAGTTTTATAGTTTTGTGTTTTACATTTAGAATTGTGATCCATTTTGAGTTCATTTTCATGAAGGATATGAAGTCTGTCTAGATTCATCTTCCTGCATGTGGATGTCCAGTTGTTCCAGCGCTACATGTTAAAAAGATGATCTTTTCTCCATTGTACTGCCTCAGCATCTTTTTTTTTTGCATTCTCTGCCTTTCCTCCTATTACAAGGGCAGACATTCCTGATCAAGGCCATCTTCTCACTCGTGCTCTAATCCCTGTCCCACATCAGCTTCCGAAAGGCTGCGTTCCTGCAGTGATCCCATCCCGACACTACACCATCAGTTTCTCCAGTGGGTCTTATTCAGGTGTAAAAACCTGCACTAATAGTATCCATCTTTTGAAAAGATTGGATTTTGTCCCCTATTTTCCTCTTCCATAGCGAAACCCTGCAAAGATTTGTGCATTCTCACTGTTTCTATTTCTTTACCCCCTTTCTCTCTTCAACTTATTAACAAGGCACTTTTCCACAGAAAGAAAAAAAAACATCTCCAGCCTACAGCACTCCTTGAGCTCCAAACCGTGAATATTACCACCCACTTAACTTCCCGCATCATGGGCCTCACCTCAAACCTTCCTTCCTCAGACAGGCTTCCTCTGACAGCAGCGGTCGAAGCACCTCCACCCCAATGCTTTCATCATCTGGATAATACTTATAAGTGTCTGAAATTATCTTATTCGTAGTCCCATAGGTTTACCGTCTCTTCCCTGCCACCAACTCCCACCCCGGTACACAAACACACAGAAAGCAGCAAGCTCCTTGAGTGCAGAGACTCCATTCGCTCACACTCTCACCCTGATGCGGGCTGGCACACTGTGAGTGTGCAACAGCATCCTCTGACTCGGTGCGGAGAAATAAGGCTTCTGCAGCCCGTTTTTGAGAGTGCAGACACGACGAAACAAACCCGGACTTACGTCGACTTATGAACTAACCAGAAGTCACATGACGGTAGTAAGTGCTGCAGGCAGATTACTGATGCCTGTCTGCCCAACAAAAACATGAGTTTACCAAGTTGGCACTAAATTACATCCTTTCCTGGGCTTTTTTCACTGTTTCATATGAATTTATTTTGTTTCTCAAAAATGATTATAAGTTATATATTTCTTTTGGATCCCTGTCATAGCCAACCGTGCAATCAACAAGATCTCAATAAATAATTGTAAAATTAGAATAAACTGTTATTTGGGCTTTTTAAAATAAGGCATTTTTGTTGAATTATCTAAGATGTTCTTGGCAATGTAACATTAAATAATATTTCTTGGGATCTTGTTTGTTAGCCAAGGGTTTTAAAGTGTTACTTAGAAACAGTATCATTTTTTTAAAACAAGAGAGACAATGAATGATACTAAAATTTACAGCAACTAAATACCCAGGTTTATTTTATAAAGATATGAATACAACTTCAGTGAAAGAGCCATCTGGCCCCCTGTAATCTCTTGCTCTGGCTAGAGATTCATTTGTGGTAAAAATGCCTCTTCTCAGAGAGAGCTCAATAAATTAAGGATCTGCAATGTCTCCCCAAAGTCAAGGAATTTGAGAGAATAATTTGCAAAACTTTCTGGAATGCCACTCTGATCAGAAGCCTATTGCGATATCAAAAAATATTTCAGCACAGAGAAGACTCATACTTAATGGTATAGAGTTGAATATGAAATATTAATTCTCAACATATACACACATATATAGTTAGAAAATAAAAAGTTTAGACAAGAAAGTTATCTATCAATGATATTCTAATATTTCATTTTAAAATGTGGGCTCATGTTTATTACCTGATTCAATAGGTTTTATTCTGTAGCAAACATTATGTATTTGATGCTCAAAATATTACAGGTTTTGCCAGTGGGATCCCCTCAAGCGGGTGACTATGTCCTTCTGACGTATCCCCGCCATTCCTTGAGCACCTCCTTACTTTCTGGTACAAGATGCCTTAAGCTCATCTTTTACTTATCCTGGCCCAGTCCCGGAATTAGCAATTTCTCTAAGGAGTTCTGGTTCCTTTTGGCAGAGAATCACATTTTGATCTGAGTGCTAAGAGTGCTCATTGTTACTGGGGAGTTGCTGTCCCTGGGCCAACTAAATGGACACAGCTAGAGAATATAAGTATGTACATAAAGAGTTTGTGTGTGTGTGCATGTACATACATACAGATAATATGTACACACATTATGTATTTATTTATTCCTATATCCATCTGTCTTTTCCATCTATACCTCCAATCATAAGTTCACACTAATACCTCCAATTCCAATTCAATGCCACAGGATTCATCCCAGTGCTCTCCCTGCAGTTTTTGCATTTGTTAACTTTCTCCAATAGTGAGAAACCTAGCTCTTATTATATTTACTATATTTACTCATTAGATCAGTCCTCTTTGTACAACACCAATCTTGTCCCCTCCCTGCGTGGACACCCCATTCACCTCACTAAGGCTCCAATCTCTGGAGTAGGCAGCCCTCCTACACAGATGCCCTCCTCACCTGACTGGGGCTCTGACATGACACCTGGCACCACCCTCCCACACAGATGCCCTCCTCACCCAACTGGAGCTCTGACATGACACCTGGCACCACCCTCCCACACAGATGCTCCCTTCACCTTTCTTGGCTCTCTTACCCTGAGTCAGGCTGGCCTCCTATGTGGGTGTTCTTAACCCTGCCCAGGCTCCAACACTCCATGCTAGGTCCTCAATCCTTTTAGTGAGACAGAGGGCACAGCCTGAGTGCTCCTGGTTATCTCTGAGGAACATAAAACCCTGGTTCTGGATGTGCAAAGGCAGTTAGTTACCCACTGCTGATAGAGGAATACCAACCTCGATCACATCTTTACAAATTAAGGGTTTTTATCCCTTTGCTTATCACACTTCTGGAAGTTAATTTGCTAATTTTTTTATCTTTCATTTTTCTTTGTTGTTGTTTTCCATTTACATATAGTGAAACAAATTGATTTGTATCCTTTCTGATTCCTTACATTTACATACAAAATCCTGCCTCATCAATCATTTTACTTTCTTCCCCTAGGATTAATTCAGTTCCTTAAATCTATATAAAATTTCAGTATAGTCTGTGACATGAGGATCTAATATCCCACTTCATACTCTCCCAAATATCACGATTCTGGTATAACTATACTTTGAACTCATTAATGTGTCCCACCTTTTGACACCTGCTTTTATATTTTTTATATTTTTTCCTCTGAGTTACCAGTCTCTTCTGATTGAATTTCGTTCTTTATTCAGTTAGATTTTGTCCATTCTGCCAAACATTCTTAACTTCCTTGTCTTTTTTTCTATCCATCACACCCTTTCTTAAAACCTCCAAATCCAAATAAATCCATCTGCCTTCTCTTTTCCTCAAGTCGAAGTGCAGAATTATGTTTGAAGAAGGCACTTAACCAGGTGTGCTGGATCCATCAAAACCTCTGTGGTTCTGTGTGGGGAGGGCTCAGAAAAAGTGCAATGGCCTCTGTCCGCAGTTCTGTCTGGGAGGGAGCTGTCCCGCAGCTCTTGCCCTGATGCCAGACATTTCAGTTCCTCCCCGCATGCCACTGGTGCCTTTCAAGCTGCTGCCCTGGGTCTGGAGCCCAGAGGGAGTGAGTCTGAGTAAGTCCATGTGCAGCGTGAGGCCCTTCAAGAGGATAAGCCTGAGAATCCTGCAGTTTCTTCCACCGACTCAACCCCTGCTTGTTTTCACAGCCAGATGTTATGGGCACTTATCTTCCTGGCACTGGAACCCTGGGCTGGGTGCTCTGGTTTGGGGGTGGAATCCTTTGCTCCTGAGATATCTATTTTATATCCACCACACATGGGTTTGGGACCAGCCAGTTCTGCATCTCTGTGTCTCTGTCCCTCCATCCCTCCTACCTGTCTAGATGACTATGTTTTCTTTAATTCCTTAGTTGTTGGACTTCCATAAAGCTCAATTTTCTACAGTTGAGTGATGGTTGTTCTACATTTTTGTTGTAATTTTGCTGAGGTTGTATGAGGAGGCGAGCCTCGTTTCCCTACGCTTCCATCTTGACCAGAAGTCCTCAAGTAAGATTTCTGAAATGGTCCCCAAGATGCCCCAGCTCCCTGGTGTTCACATCCTGAATGATCCCCAGGACTGTGCCTAAAATGTATTTACTCTATGTAGGTTATGTTAGACAATGGAGTTGATCTGAAGACAGAAAGACTGTCTGAGTGGGCCTACACTCTTTAAAAGCAGAGAATTTCTCCAGCTGGTCAGAGAGGGGGAAATCAGAGGTTCAAGGCCTCCAAACATGTTGCAAACTTAAACAGAGGTGGCCAAATGGCAAGGAACAAGAGCTACTTCCAGCAGCTGAAAGCCATCCCCAGTGGAAAGCCAGCCAGGAACCAGAGACCTAAGTCCTACAGTTGTAAGGAAATGAGTTCTGCCAGCAGGAATGAGCTTGGAAGCAGGTTTTACTATAGGT
Source organism: Macrotus californicus (assembly GCA_007922815.1). Classification (NCBI taxonomy): domain Eukaryota; kingdom Metazoa; phylum Chordata; class Mammalia; order Chiroptera; family Phyllostomidae; genus Macrotus; species Macrotus californicus. The sequence goes on from VMDR010018464.1 coordinate 16,960, forward strand.
CTCCAGACCAGTACTCAGGCTGGCTAACCCCCTGATTTTAGCCATGTGTACCCTAAACACAGAACAACCACAGCGTGCCAGATTTCTGACTGACAGAACTATAAGCTAATAGATGGATGTTGATTTAAGAAGCTAAGTTTATGTTAATTTGTTACACAACAATAATACGCTAACACAAATAGCATGTATGTACAATAAAAAGTGAAATCCAGATACTCATTCCATTGTTAATCGTACATTCATATTTAATTTATGATGCATGTGACACAGTGTTAGACACCGGGTAAAATGACTGTCCATACATTGCTGAATGTCACTTCCGTGACCCAATTAGCAATGCATAGCATTATTTACCATAGATGACTACAGTTTCCAGAAATCAAAAGTGACTACTAAGACTGGCAATATTCTTCTGTGTGGTGGTAATATGCTGGCTAGTACAATTCAATTTTTAGAATTCCAAAGAAGACAAAGGCAGTATTCTTTTACAAGGATGCAGATATAGTATGGTAATATCCCAAAAATATTACATTAGAAAACAGGGACATTTGCACAGATAAAAGAACCATGCATTTGAAAGAAAAATAATTCCTTTTTCACAGTTTAATTTAGTAATGACAACTACATTACTATAACTTGATGCTCATCCAATCTAATGTTACAATATATTTTATTTCTGGCCATCAATGGGGAATGGATAAATGCCTTGAGGAGGTGATGGGAATAACACTGAAGGCCAAAGACTTTAAAATTATCACTAATATTTAAAAAATCAAATGTGGTACAATGTTAACAAATGTCAATTCCAAATGATAGACATATAGGTATTTGTAACTAGTCTGTATACATTTCCTACATTTTGACTTTTTTCAAAAAATAATTTTACTTCACACTTTTTTAAGAGAAGTGAAGTAAAAGCAAACACATTTGGTTTTGAGCAGAAGGGAAATCAGTGATTTTTTCAAGTTTGGGCAGCTACTTAGTGGCAAAGGTAGAACAGAAACTGATCATCTGACACCTAGTGCCTCTTCCATTTCATTGTGAGACAAAACCTCTTGCTACTACTAGCATAAAGGGGCACTAAAAACCATTTGATCTATAGCCAGTTGATGAGGAAGAGAGTAGAAGATGTAGGGGGAGCCCAGGTGACCAGTTCTTGACCTGCCAGGGTTTGCTGTTAACAACAGTAAGAGGTCTGGGGTCAATCTTAACACAAACAGCTCAACATATGTCACAGGGAAAGAGAAAAGCCATGTGCTAATGATCAAAGTAGGAGCATCGAGAATTGGGGAAATAAATCAACTGCCTAACGAGAAGGTCTGAGATGTAGGAGAAGTAGAAATAGACTGGACAGGAGGATGTAGAGATATAATTCAATTACCTTTTGTGACTAATGGTCATTTCTGTGAAATTCCTCTCAGCTTGACACTCTTCCCTTACCAAAAATAAGTCTTTAAAGTTATAGAAGTATGGCATAAAAACCATATATTAAGGATTTGTACAAAGACATTATAAGCTTGGTTATCTGCATAACTATTCCCAATCACTTTGCATTATGAATTGATATTTAACTATTTATTCTACCACTTCTCTGGCCTTTATACACTTCCAATGCTGTTGCATTTACCTCCAATTTCAAAGAAGTTACTTCTATATTATCTTGTAATGAATTAAAACACAATAGAGCTCTGTGTGCGGATCTCACAGTTTAGGACACGGGTTTACATAACAACACACCTCACAGTTTCATGAAAGGGCGACGTCACACTTTCTTGGCTTTCATACTGCGGAAGGGAACTGGACAGGAATAAGAGGTTTAGTCACAGCTATGAAACCTTAGGCCTGTTAGTTAACTTCTCTAGTTTCAATCATTTATAAACAGTAAAGAAAACTTAGTCTAGACTGATCAGTAACCTGTGTTGCAGTAGCTGAGCCTACAATACTGTCTTTTTCAATTCTGAGATTGCAATAAAGGATTTATTTTCTTTATTTTCATTTTCTTCTGCAATACCTGCTAGTTATCAGTAGAACTACAAGAAAGTTAAGTGGAGAAATCCTCCTTTCAAAGAAAGCAGAAGTTTTTCAAAATAAAAATAGATATATATCATTTATAGAATTTTTTCCTGTGATTTTTTCCCCCCCTCTTCCTTGTAGTTTCAGGCACATAGCTAAGTACCAGATCATGCGAGTCATTACATGAAGAAAAAG
>VMDR010018465.1:0-19138 GCA_007922815.1 Macrotus californicus
CGGGTTCCACTTGTTTTTGAGACTAGCTTTACTTATGTTCTTTCTACAAAATGGCATGCAATTTGCTTCTGTCAAAGCTTCAGTGGCTTATCAAGTCCAATGTGAATTGGTATCCATAGATCCTTAGTTGACCTTATGTTGTGGAGCTCACCTTCTTACCCACTCCCCCGAAGTACATTAGATTTCTGTTAGCTCCCTAAAATCACCAAACTCATGCCCACCTGAGGGTCTTTGCCCCAAGCATTCCCTCTGCTTCTCTCTCAAAAGCAACCTGGGTCTTGCATGGCTGTCTCTCCCCGCCCCCTCCTGCCAAACTGGTGTCACTTCCATAAAGATCATCCAATTTAAAATAGCCACATCATCATTATGTATCACATCACCTTTTTTTCTTTCCTGCAAACAACTTTATTGTTTCCATTTGGTCCAATGTATGGGAGAGGATTCTAGGGTGGTTAAAAGGGTGTTTAGGGAGAGGCTCAGGAAAAAACCAGATACCAGGGAAATGTAGAGGGGCCCCTCAAAGACCTCTGGGCTCCAAAGACTTCTGAGGGCAACCAGCCTGCAGATGTTAGTCAGGTGGTCCCCCATCTTCTTGATAAGTTTCACCTCCTCATCCAAGCAATAGTTCTCCAGGAAGTCACAGAAATGAGTGTCTGTGTGGGCAGAACCAAGGGTATACACACCAAAAAGGACTTGGTTCAGGTTCTTCTCCAAGGCCATGGCTGTTCCCATGGCATCCTGAGTTTTATCCCACTCATCTTGGGAAGGCTTCACCATGTCCTGGGAGAGAATGCAGCCATTGCACTGGTTTTGCAGCTTCAAGAGATGCTTAGTGCCCACACGGTTCTCCTTGGCCAACTCCCAGAAGAAGTGGCCCATGCCTTGCAGAGCCACATCATCACGGTTGAAACAGAAGCCCAGAGAGAAATAGGTATAGGAAGCCCACAGATGCAGGTTGGCCAGGGGGTTGACAGCAGCCTCTACCTCAGTGGAATAATTCTGATGAATTTGAGAGCTCATAGTTGTTTGGCAATAAAGAATTAAAGTCAAAAGAACAGTCTTGACTGGTCTTGGAGGCTGAGGATGACTGAGGTGGTTCCAAAGGTGGTGACTAGGAAAGAAATTGGAGGGCAGTTGGAATTAAGAGGCACCCCTAGGTCTGTTCTGTCCAAACCCTGTTGAAGCAAGAGACTCATCCCAGGACCACTGATGGCACTCTTGTATCACCTATTTGAGACTGATTGCATAGCATTTGTCAAAATCTGGTAGTATTAATTTATGTGTTGGTTAGTTTGTCATTCTTCCCATGTGACCAGGAGTTCCATTAAGATCATCCCTAGCACAGGGTAAGCATTCAGTCAATAGTTATTGAATGAGAGAACAACAATAATAATGCCACCCAAAATTTACTTTGGTTTATTATGTGTCAGACACTATTCTAGAGATTTTGTGGATTAATGAATGAAATCTTTGCAATGGTCATATATGAGATTAATACTTTTATTTTCCCCACTTTACAGATGATGAAATTATACTACAGAGATGTTGAAACCCTCACAGAACAATCTTTGAGCATAATAATCACATTTGGGTACTTTTAACACTTCATATGTCGATTAATAGACAGGAACATATGTGAATAAATAAGAGGGAGAAAAGTGAGGAAGAGCCAGGACATGCCTGCTGCTCTGAATATTCAAAAGAAAAAAAAAAGGATAGAAAGACAGAAAAAGATCGAAAGAGAGGATATTAGTTTGCATGGGCTGCCATCATGAACTACCACAGTCTAGGAGACAACAAAAATTTGTTTTCTCACAGTTCTGGAGTCTAGAAATCCAAGATCAGGACATTGGTAACCTTGGAATCTACTGAGGTCTCTCTCCTTGGCTGGCAGACGGGCTCTTCTGGCTGTGTCCTTCCATGGTCATCTGTGTGGTCTGCGTCCTGAGCTCTCCTTATAGAAGCCCAATCATAGTGGGTTGGGGCCTACCCAGATGACCTCATTTATCTTATTTCTTTAAAGTCCCCGCCTTCAAATATAGTCACATTCTGAGTCGCTGAGGGTTAAGACTTCAACATATAAAATTGGAAAGGACACGATTTAGTCTATAACGGGAAATCAGAAGTGTGTAAAAATTAGTAGAGGTACATGGACTCAAGGAGAGAGAGAAAACTGGAGTGTAAAGCACAAGGTATAAAAGAAATTCTTGCATAGCTACAATATATTAATGAAGGAAACAAAGGTTAAAAAAGGATCCAGCAAAAAATACAATAAAATAAATCAGTGGGCTCAGGAGATCAATTTGTTTATAAAGTTGAATAGTTGTACAAAGTTATAAAATGGAATACATAAACTGTTAACACAGAAACAATGAAGCAGTTGAGGGATTAAAAAAAATGGATAAAAAGAAGGAAAGGTATGAAAAAGAAAAAAATAGTAATCCAGTTCTACAAAACACTGGTTTATGCTGGATTTTGTTTTCGTTGTGTGTTGGTAGACGACCTGTCATTTTGTGTGGTTGGGTAGTGGAGCTTCTGATTTCTCTGACTCAAGCCTTTACTGATTTGAAATATTAAAGAAGGCAATGCTGATATTGGAAATATGGAGAGCGAGTCGGGAATACTTTTCTATATGACAGCACTGATCTGTGTCATAAGAGAAAGTATATCAGCAGCATTTTATAAAGCTTCAGGGGGCTTTAAAAAGCAAAGAAAGTGAGATTGGGTTCGCTGGAATCTGACAGTAGGTTTAATAGGAGATACTGTTCTGCTACAACCGTCACCAAGGGAGTTCAATTTCAACAGTGCTAATCTCTCCATAGTGGCATAAGTTTGAAGTTTGTGCCCCTAAGGAAAAATTTCCGAAGTAATTCCTGTTGAACTTGCCTCCCAGAAAACCTTAATTTTGTGCCCTATCCAGGTACCCCACATGCCATTCCAAGGGCGGCTGTAGCTCCATCTCCACTCATTGAAAGCATATCGTTTGATAGTTCAGATGCCAAATTCTCTCTTCCAACATGGTTAAATAAAGTTACTGCTGTTTCATAAACTTATGGTATGGGCTTTCAAGGCCAAATTATTCTTTACTTATTCTCATTTTAATGTAATTTTGCTTTCTTTATTCTCTGGCTTCTGGTCTTGCAGATACTATAATGCTTTCATATATGATTACAGGTTTTATTTATTTTAGCTGTATTGAAATACGTCCATCTGACCATTCTTACTTTATGATTGTCCCAAAATTATACATATCTTTCTTTTCTGGCTATGCAGATAAAAATAGTGTAACAACTAAATAGCCCTTGAATAAAAGAAGAATAATTTACTATATAATCTTTTCACTTATTCAAAAATGAGACTAGATTTATTTTAGTTCTAGTTTAGACTGGATTTTGGATGTCATCTATTTATTGCTTATACCAGTGTTTACTTAGAGTCCCTAGATCATCTGCATCAGGATCACCTGAAGTGCTCTGGAAAATAGAGAATTCAAAAATAGAGAATAGACCCATCCCTATCTACTGAACCAACATCCCCGATGATGCTAATGCTTATTAAATTTTGAGAACAACTGGTACACACTTCGAATACAAGAACTGAAACGGAGTCCAAATAAATTACCTTCTCAGCTATCAACTAGAAATTTCACTTACTGGGTTGGCCAAAAAGTTTTTTGTTTTTCTCTGTAAGATGGCTCTAGCAGCACTTAGTTGCTGTAACTTCATTTGAAACAATTTTGTTAGATTATATTTTGACAGCTATAATATCAGCATACATTTAAAAACATCAAAATTGATACATTTTGGTGTTGCCATTTTAACATGGAGGAAAATACACATTTTGGCATAGTATGCTTTATTATTTCAAGAAAAATAAAGACACAACTGAAGCACAAGAAAGGATGTGTGCTGTGTAGGAAGAAGGTGCTGTAACTGATGTAATGTGTCAAAAGTGATTTGTGAAGTTTCATGCCAGAGCTTTCTCGCTGGACGATGGCCCAAAGTCGGGCCAACCAGTTGAAGTTGATAGCGATCAAATCGAGACACTACTTGAGAACAATCAACATCACACTACCCAGCAGATAACCGACGTACTCAAAATATCCAAATCAACAAAATTACTAGTGAAAACAAAAAATGTGTATTTTATTTTATGGAAAAGACTAAAACTTTTTAGCTAACCCAATATCTAAAAAAAAGTATTTTGGTCTCTTTAAAATTTCCTCGATATGATTTTCAACTTTACATTTATCTTCTTTTGTCACGATCATGTGAAAGGTTTATTTTTCTCTTTTGCTTTAGAGACTTTCACATGGTAATGTCAATTTAATGAACCCAAAGTACATTACACACGCAAGCAGAAGCAGAAAAGCGCTTGACATCTGACTGGTCTTGACTGAAGCGGAGGTTGGTCTGTGCAGCACACCTGGGTATACTAGGTGGGAGGACCCTGGCCTTCTGAGGGAAGTCTGCTCCATTACACATGGCCTCCAAAGTCTGCATAAATTCTTCCTCCTTTCAAAACTCAGTGATGTTGGGGAAATATAATTAAAACCACAATCTTCTGCCAATCCAGAAATCTTCTCCACAAAAGTAGTAAAGAAAAATTTTATTCATTTTTATTACTTATTTTTATTATTATTTTAGTTTTAATTTACTTTTACTTAGAAAAAGCATTAAACGAGAATGTAATGCCAATCACAGGAAATCACTAAGAGATTGCAAAAACAGAGAGAGATCTCACCCTCTTTTGTAGCTATGCAGATACGCCCAATTCTGCATGTTTTCAAGATAAACAATAACTAGTTCTCAAGTAATAGGACTTGACAGCATTGTTCTTTGGTCACACATAGTTCATTCTAATTTAAACAGGTAATTGGCATGATCTTCTGTGGTAATTAATTGGCTTTATCCGGAGGAAAGACAAACCTCATAACTTTATGTCAGGAGATAGTTTTGCAACTTGGAGCAAGGTGCCCACTGAAGTCAGGCTCCTACCCTCCTGCAGAGATTGGAGACAGAAGCACTATATCTTTCCATCTTTGGTGCTTACATTTCTTATAGATGGTTCCTGAGTCCTAGAGAAAAGCATTCCTGGGTTGTGAAGATGAACTAGGTTGATGAAAGGCCAACCTACTTTCAAAAGGGTATACTGCATATATATTTCCAAACGAGGAAAAAGTACTTACAGTTTTCCTGAAGTAAATGTTCTATGGGAAAGGGAGGAGAGAACAATCTTTGTCCATTTATAACAGGAAGAATTATTCTTTTTAATTGTATTTCTTCTTACAACCACCACCACTCTTAAGTGGGAATTCTTTTAAAGACGGATGAAACTGAGTCAGCATCAGATACAGGCTTTTTGGGTTCTCTTTGCACATGTATCAATAGCTTTAATATATCGAATTTTCTCCCTCACTTCGGCTATGACTCAGGGTCTATGTTTACAGGACAAGTGAGTATGATTATCAGCAATCATCAGTTTGTAAGGATACATGTAGCACTCAGGGGAACAATTGCATTTATAGACTTGCTCCCTAACTCTGTCATAACGCCATCGAAACAGAAGTATACCTTCCTGATGTTCAGTTATACATAGAAGTGCATATTGGTGACGTTCATTTAGCTCTTGACTTCTAGTCGCCAACTTTGAACTTTAAGCTGAACCAAGGAATGTGTATTCGGTATTGAGAGCCAACAAATGTCTGCTAGGAGGTTCTGCTCATAAAGGGGCACTCACACTGGCATTTTACTCCAAGGGTGCTCGATGTGGACATGCCCAGGGCCCTCTGAACTCTTTGTTTTGGTTATGCTTGATTTGTTTGCCTCCTATGGAAGTGAGTTACTTGTACGAGTGTTATTCCCAGTGTATTCCTTTGACTTTCTGCACATCACTTTCTTGCTCCACTCCAATGTCTATCTCCTGAAAAAATGAGCAGTATGAACTGGCTGGGCCAGAGGGAACTGTTCCTGATTAGCAAGTGGCAGAGGGATAAGAAGGGGCCCCATTTGAATCAAGATGTTTACTCTTAAAAGGTCGGTTCCCAAGGACTTGAAGAGATAGTTCTTGGGCTTCAGTCAAAGAAAAGAATAACACAGCTGCCCTCAGCAAGGGGGAATTCCAGCATAATGGATTGGCAATGGAAACAGTTTAAACCAATATAAATATAATAGCCACCCACTGAGAGGCAATTTACACGCACTAGGCCAGCATTACAGTTGTGTGCTTGGCCAGTGGAATACACACAGGACTATTTAATGGTCTGGATCCAAGGCAACTGGGGTGGGGGCGTGAATGGAGAGTAAGGGGGGTAGATTAGTCCAAGTGGCACACTGAACCACAAACTTCTGCTTCAGGGGCACGTCTGCTTTGTGTGCCACCTAGGAAAGGACATCTCTCCTTGCACCTTCTTTGAGAAGCACCTTCTTTTTAATGCCAAGCTGGCCTTGTTCCACTTCTGGTGTGCTCCTCCTCCACGGCTAAATGGCTCAGGATCTTTTACTTCCCCGCCCTGCTTCAGTGAAAATGAGGGGTTAAATTAGAGCGGGTCCTGAGAGGATCTGGGCTCTGGAGCCAGGCTCTCTGGGTACCTTCCGAGAATTTCCCAGGGTGGCTGCATGACCCTGGACAAATTTCTTAACCTCTCTAAGACTTACTCGAACTGTCCGTAAAACAGGGATAATAACAATACTTTCCCTTTACACTTCTTGTGAGTAATCAAGGAGATATCCATGCAAGAAGCATTTTCTTCATGCCCAGCCCAGGATGAGTGTTAGCCCTCCTCGCCAGGGACTTCCATGTTCTCTTTCTGCTCCGAGTGTCTGTGATTTTTACAATGTTCTGTCATTTCAATTTGTAGTCAAGTTTTACCATCTAAGGGAAATTTGCTTTGAGAAGTCTACTTGGTAATTATATTTTCTGGCCTGATATTTCTGGAAAGAAAATGTCATTTTATACTTTTAATTCTAAACCCATTAAGCATTGATTCTGAAAAACTCCCCCTTTCCCATCATGAATTCCATCAAATTTGCAGACATGAAGAGGCTTCTGGATTTCAAGAGCTTCCTGGACGGCAGTCATGTTTTGCTCACGAGTGAGGGTGTAAATTTTTAAAAGTTATAAAATGTTCACCAGGGCCTTTCTGTGCATGTATCTACATGAACTGGGAGCTGGAAAAGAAATATACCTCATTAAACCTAAGAATTACTTTACCTAATCTACTACTCAGTCAGTGAATAACTAAAGAGAAATGAGTATGAAATATTTTTATAGCTGTCATCAGTATCACAGCAGATGGGGGAAAACGAGAAGGTGGACATAGGAAACCCGATCTCATACCTCAAAGAGAAACATGAACATGATTTATGTTTTGCTTCCCAGAATGAAAAGAGACAGAGATGCGTTACTGTCTGTAGCACAGGACATGCTCCAACGGCAAAGGGTATACATTTTTTAAAAAGATGTAGGCTCCCTGTACATTCTGGAAAAATGAAAAAAGCTTATTTTATTCTGTTAACATTAAAAATAAGTTAAAACGATCTTTTAAAAATATTGTTATTATATTCAAAATAAGATACTACCAACATGAAATCCTTGCAGCATGTATTTCTAGTGTCTCTTTAATACAGATTTTCATTTATATAAACAAAAACAAAATACAGGACAGCCTTAGAAAAACAGTTTGGGGTGTGATGTTAGCCTTTTAGTGGCTAGAGCATAAACAATGCTATTCATTCACCTGTGTTACTCAAACACTTTTGTGGCATCAAATGAGTCCCTCAGAACTCTGATCATCTTCTACACCTTTTTGGGGAGAGTGACCAGTTAATTTTAAATAAACTTCCTCGATGTCATTTATTCTCTATGTTTGCATGGACATGTTGTGCAACAAGGAAGGATGTTGTCGCGCATTTCAATACCATCTTTACTGATGTGAATTAATTTTCAGTTAATGAGAATTTGCTACTAAAGACCATTTTTCATTCTGTGAGTGGTAATAACTGTCTGCTGTTGAGGGATGGGCCCTCATCCATCTGTACATGATGCACCTCATAGTTTTGGAAAGGAGGGCATGGAAGAAATGTTCCAATGCCATGCACTACTCATGGAGATATTTTATTTAAAAATTATAAAACCCAAAGACACACTATGTGTGTGTGTGTGTGTGTGTGTGTGTATGTATATATATATATATATATATATATATATATATATATATGTTGTGGGTATTCATTTCATGGTTGTTTGTATAAAGTGTTTCTTTGTAAGACTCGATTAAGCAATTGGAAGCATCAGGGAAACAATTCACCTTTTCTGCACAAAAAAGTCTCAGCAGCACAGTGAAGTTCTTTGTTTAGAAGTCATAGAGTGACTCCCCACATGGCTCACATTCATATTTGTGGGAGAGACACTGGGCTAACTTTTTATTTCAGCACCATGATCAGAGAAAAGATTCTTCTCTGAAAATATGTGTGTGCACATGGTGGGCAGGAGGTGGAATGACAAACCCTGACAATTAGAGCTCTTTGTCTTGTGAAAACAGTGAGCTGAAGTTAAAAACCTACCCATAAAGGTGCTTTCACTTTCATTTGACTATATAATCTAAATACAAGCTTTATGATATTCAATTCAGGCAAATTATGTGAAAATGTTTATAGGACACAATTGAACAGTGAGTTACTGTCAAGTGATTCAGTTGAGAAGATTATAACCTTTCTAAACATTTGTAATATTTTGGGAAACTGAGCCATTAAAATAAAGGCTCAGTTAACAAAAGAAATCCCTAAGTGGCCGAATTATTAATTACAATAACACTGTCACTAATTTGGAGATAATATCAGCAGATTCACTTATAATTTTAGCTTCTACAGATAAATTGCAGCCTAATTTTTTTACATTTTATAGTTTCCATATTATCTTCTAAATTTCATGCTCTCTTACTTAAGGGGCTATTTGTTTAGGTCCAGAAACTGTAAAACATCACTTGTCCTGTATCAATACATTATAAAAATCTAGGTTAGGACACTTTTTCATGTATTGTTACTCAGAATCTTCTTGGAGACATTTGGAGAGAAGTATAATCTTTATTTCAAAGCCAGAGTGATCTAAGCTACAGAAAGAAAGAGGTTAAAAGTGGTCCAGATGTGACATGACTATGCTATTTACCATCATCTTGGTAACTGACAAATGATTGGCAGCAACTTGACAATGACATGATTTCCCTAATGTGTTGATAAAGGTAATTCTGAATAAAAAAGACTTTTTGGTTTTGTAATACCTGCATGATAGAGCTAATAAAGAAAATCCTGTTAGTGCAACTTTCATTGAAAGAAAATTTACAAAATACTGGGATGAGGAATCAGTGTCTTGGAAGATATTGTTTTAAATTTTTTTTATATTTATTTATCTTACTCTGCATTTTTTGCAATCTACTCTTTAACTTAAAAATAATTTTAGGGCCAAAAAAGTACAATTAAAAATGTGAGATGATCGAAACTTTTTCAAAGGACCAGAAAGACCAAGCAGACGTCACCAGGCTCTTGGCATAAGTGCATGACTATTGCTGAGCCCTCAAAATGGCTCCAAGGATTTTTCTAGCAGGAAAGGCAAGAAGATTAAATACATTGGTTGACACATTTCTTTTTTCTTGTCTGATGAAAGAAAATAAACACATTCCTCTGTAGAAACAAACTTTTTCCTGGGGTCAATTTTAGGAGAAATTTATCCTGTGGTTCCTTATATGAGTGGGTCTCAGTAACATCATAGACAGCATGAGCAAGAGACAAAGATACTGTTCAAATGGACAGTTCTGGTGTTGATTCACTTTACAAGCTGAGAACATAACATTAGCTTATACTCAGTGAAGCCCTTTCTGCAGGGAATAGGAGGCAATGGCCAAGGTATTCTACTTTCTGATGATTAAACTCAAGGGTGAGGATAGCACCTGGAGAATAGAAGGGACAGTTAACATGCCCATTGTGCTGCCTCCAACCGCACGGGTCTTATGAGAGCCTTTGGTCTGTGCTGGGTGGCAGCTAACTCATGACTGAATTATCACAGGCTCCTGCAGCGCAGGCAGTCTGTGTTGTGTGCTAAACTGAAAAACTTATATAGTTAAGAAGGAAGAGTGGTTCCTGAATTGAGAAAGTGTAAGAGAGAAACTTATATCCTTGCCCAGACAGCAGGTCAACTTGATTATCTTCAGTTTTAGGGTTACCTAAAAGTGGTGCCCATCTTTTTCAGAAAGAGGAATGTTTTATCTTGTAAAGAGTTTCCAAGAGTAATCGGCCAAACCTCTGTGTTCAGGGCTGCATTGCAGAGACAAGATGGCTTAAGAATAAAACATATTTATGGCAAGTGTTATCAAAGACTTCTAGTCTGTTGGGGGGGGAAGTCTTTTGATGGTCCTTGTGTGATGTTGAATGTTAAGTAAATTTTTCACATAAGTGGTGGAGGACACGAAGCTAGCTTTACAGTTTGTACTACTGACGCTGAGCATTGAAGTACAGTGGACAGAGAGACAACATCTTGGGAATCAGAGCAGCTTTGAATCCTGGCCTTTAATTTCTTTTCTGATTGTAGGCAGTTTCATCTTTCTAAACTTTAGCTTTTGTTTAATGAAAAATGTACACGGATGTAAATTGCAATTTAAAATGAAAATATGTGTACAGAGATTACCCATAGTTGAGAGTTATTATTTCCCAACCCCTCATCTCATTTGGCAAGTACTGGTAACTTGCTTCTCCAGACCAAGACAGTAAGGCTGAGAAAAGAAAAGATCAGCACAGCTGGTTACACAGCTTAACACTGTACATGACTATTTTCCCTCCCTACTCTATCATTTCAGAACACTAGCTGTGCAGTGGAAATAGTCATACAAATGTTTGAGTCTTTTTTTTTAGTCATATGGTACATGCTAAAACCCCATACCAGTGTTCCTCAGTTTGGACCCTAAACCAGCTACCTCGGAAGCACTGAGGGCGCTCACCAATACATCATACATCTTTTCACTAACTCAGACCTACTGATTTTAAATCTCTGGTTCCCAGGAATCTGAGTCCTTGAACAAGTGCCCTGGAGCTTGAGAATATCTGTAGTTAGCTATGAAATGTCATAATTGCAACTCCTGGGAGTAAACTCTAGGGCAACACCATTAATAACCCTAATATCCTCCCCTCCATGATCAGAACAACCCACAGCCTATCATTGCAGTGGGTAGCATCATCAGGAGACAGGTCATCTGCAGATGTCATCTTTAAACTCAACGTGGAAGATTGTGTTTTCCAAACTTTCATACCGATATATCCCATCCATATATGCTTTTACAATATGATATTGACCTTCCTACACCAAGAGATGGGATCTGTGTGCATTCCCCTTGAGTCTGTTACTATGACAGAAATGGTGCTACATGACTTCTAAGGCTATTGTAAAGGGCAATACTATTTCCTCTTCTTCCTCTTGGGATGCCTGCCCTTAGACCATAGCCCCCATGCTGGATGGAAAGCCTCCTATAGGTGCTCTGACCACAACCCCAGGGAGAGTTCCAGCTCACCAGGCTTCATTTATTTCCAATTCCTGCATCTTCAAGCCAATTCAGCTTATGCTAAGTGAGGAAGAGTGTGTGAGAAAAATAAATCCCATGTTTGTGAACAAAATAAGTATTGCCATTGCTCTAAGCCACTGCTCAGTTTTGGGACAGTGTGCTGTGCATGGACAGATAAAAGGAGCACCCAATGTGTAGGCAATTGTTTTTATGAGTGCCAACTGGTGATTTTTCCTTCATTTGGTGCACTTCTGATGTATTTTGATCTGTGATCAATTCATTCAATCAGAATGTGAAATTTCTACTGTAAGCTTGGGACTTCATAAAGGCTAAATTGGGCAAATGGTATTACATGGTTCCTCTATAATCAATAGGGAGGTGACTAACTATATACTCTACTCATAGAAAGAAACTATTAAACTGTGTAAAATAAAAGGGAGTGTAGGATTGAATCTCACTGGTCGAGTATTAGTTAACTATATTAAAGAGTTTTGAAAGTGTATGAGAGAAAAATTCAAGATAAATTGATGAGAACCATGTTGCCCAAGTGAAGCTGAACCCAGTTGCATTTGAAAATCTCTCTTTTTAAGCCTCTCTAAAATAGCAATGCATTATTTTAAGGCCTGGGGAAATCCACGCTGGGTCTGATATTCCCCGTCCTTAGGACCTCACGTTCCAGTGGAGGAGATAACAGGCACAGGCACAGGCACACATATTTCTTTAAAATTTTTTAAAATTGTTGTTCAATTACAGTTGTCCTCACTTTCTCCCATTACTCTCCCCTACCCTACCCACCCCCGCTTCCCACATTCAATCCCCCCATTGTCTTTGTCCATGGGCCTTTTTATACATGTTTCTTGACTTTGCCCTTCCCCTTCTTTCCCTCATTACCCCCTTCCTCCTTCCACTCTGGTCACTGTCAGTTTGTTCTTTATTTCCATGCCTCTGGTTCTCTTTTGCTTACTTGTATGCTTTGCTAATTAGGTTCCACTTACAGGTGAAATCGTATGGTACCTGTCTTTCACTACCTGCTTATTTCAGTTAGCATAATGCTCTCCAGTTCCATCCATGCTGTCCAAAAGGGTAGGAGTTCCTTCTTTCTTTCTGATGAATAATACTGCATTGTGTAATGTACCAAAATTTTTTGATACACTCATTTACTGATGGACACATCAAATTAAAAATCTTCTACATGGCTAAAGAAAACATAAGCAAAATGAAAAGGGAACCAACCGTATGGGAAAATATATTTTTCAATGATACCTCAGACAAGGGTTTGATCTCCAAAATATATAAAGAACTCACATGACTCCACTCCAGGGAGACAAACAATCCAATTAAAAAAATGAGCAAAGGATCTGAATAGACACTTCTCCAAGGAGGACATACAGAAGGCCCAGGGACATATGAAAGGATGCTCAGCATCACTAAGTCTCAGAGAGATGCAAATTAAAACCACAGTGAGATACCACTTCACACCAGTCAGAATGGCCATCATAAACATATCAGTAAGCAATAAGTGCTGGCGAGGATGTGGGGAAAAGGGAACTCTAGTACACCGTTGGTAGGAATACAGACTGGTGCAGCCACTGTGGAGAATAGTGTGGAATTACCTCAAAAAACTAAAAATGGAACTTCCTTTTGATCCGACAATTCCACTGCTGGGATTATACTCTAAGAACCCTGAAACATCAATTCAAAAGAACCTATGCACCCCAATGTTCATAGCATCACCATTTATAATAGCCAGGTATTGGGAAGAGCCTAAGTGCATACATATTTCTATAAGAGTTTATGTTTAAGGAGGTCATAATATAGGTATGAGAATAAGGAAGAAAAATTCATGCCAACACTGCAGATCAGGATTGCAAAGTCTGGATGAGATTTGACAAAAAGATTCTTTGTAATGAGGAAAAGATAAGTAATTGAAAGCAGTTCCGACTTGAGGAATGGAGGAAAGCTAAAGAATGCAAGTCGTGTTTAAGAACATTTTTTTTCTTATGACTCAGGATGGGTTTATCAGTTAGTGGAGGATAGAGCTGTAGGAAGAAATCAAGGTCTTTCCTGCTTTAAACAAATTGGCTTTGTTGTTCATGAGAAACTCAAATGTGTTAGAAGGTAGGGAAAGGAAAGGACATTTGTTTTAGTGATAATAATCAAGCTAGTAGCGCAAAATATAAATTAGTGAATTTGGGGGCAGGAAAACCTGTTAAGAAACTTGCAATGGTTAAGTCAATAGAAGCCTAAATTAGGTAAGTGGCCAGTAGAAGAATGAAAGGAATTAAATAGTGGCCAGAAGGGGAATGTAAAGAATAAAATAGATATAAAAGATACAAAGGAGGTAGCTTTGATGGGTCCTGATGACTGATGGTCAGTCAGGGTTCAGTTTGTGGGAAGAAAGGGAATGGAAGGGTACTAATGGCACTATTAACAAAAAAATAGCTGTTGGCTGAGTGTCCTTGTTTGTTTGTGGATGTGGGTGAATAGGCTGTGTGTTTATCTCCTTGACCAGCTTGTGAGATATTTGAAGACAGCATCCCTAAGTGCTTAGTATGTTATACAAGATGCTCAGTAAATAATTGCTGAGTTTAATTTAAATGATGAAGAAGGGAAAGGAAGAATGAATGACCCTAACACTTATGAAAAGACAGAAATGTACCAGAAGTTTTACTTGCTAGAAGTTTTACACATATATGAGAGTAAATTTTTCTAAGAATGCTATGTAGTTAAGAATAATTATCCCTACTTTATAGGTATGAAACTAAAGTGCAAGCTGGCTATGTCTAGT
This sequence comes from Macrotus californicus, assembly GCA_007922815.1. Classification (NCBI taxonomy): domain Eukaryota; kingdom Metazoa; phylum Chordata; class Mammalia; order Chiroptera; family Phyllostomidae; genus Macrotus; species Macrotus californicus. The sequence continues at coordinate 14,334 of VMDR010018465.1, forward strand.
AACATGTCTAATAAGTAGGTAGTAATTAATTGGCAGAGCTGGCAATGGCATCCCTGTGCATTGGACTGAATAGGTAATGTCTCTTCTCCCCGAGTATTTACACCTTTCTGCAAAATGATCCATCTCTGGTGATGTTCCAACATCCGATCCCTGCAGGCCTGTGCACACACAAACTGAATGTTAAAGATGAAGAGTAACTTGGATTTAACATCATTACTGTCTATATGCTTATTAAATTACCTATTATGTTCCCTCTTGGTGGGTGACACTGGGGAAATTAGAGCATTTCGTAGATTACAAATAGCTTCCACGTGCTTTTGTTCACAACCAATCCTGTCAAAGATTTCACTATCCCTCTGAGAATTGTTGCACAACAGAGGACATACCAAATACTACAACATATATTAACCTAATATTTGGAAAAATCAGTACTCTCCAAGTGAACTTGCTACTTAATAAATTAGATGAGGGGAAGTTCTAGTCAACATGGTGGCCTAGGTAAACATGGCTCACCACATCAAAATGACAACTAAAATGTAGAACAACCAAACTCAGAACCATCAGAAATTGGGTAGAATAGAAGTCTGATGACTATGGGATTAAAGAAATCCCATCCATCCAGACTGGTAGTAGGGGAGGAGATGTGGAAAGAGCTGGTCCCATATCCACATGTGGTGGATTAAAATTCAGGAGGGATATCTTAGGAGTGAGGAGTCCCAGTCCCATACTAGCCACCCCCCCCGCCCCCACCCAGGCCAGGGTTCCAGTGCCAGGAAGATAAATCCCCATAACTTCTACCTGCAAAAACCAGTGGGGATTTAGTTGGTGGAAGAAATTTCTTGAGTCCTAAGCAGTGCCAAGAACCTATATACAGACTTACTCAGAGTCACTCTCTCTGAGCTCCAGCACCAGAATAGCAGCTTGAAAGGCACCAGTGACATTCAGGGAGAAACTAAAGTGTCTGACATCAAGGCAAGAGCTGGGGGACAGGTTTCTCCCAAATAGAAGGCAGGCAGAGGTCATTATCCTTTTTCTGAACCCTCTCTTCACAGAACCACAGAGCTGGCTGGTGGGTGCCATATCTGAGACTCCATCAACCTGGCTAACACCATTTGCCCCATCCTGGAGATCCCCAGAGACTCCATCCCACCCAACTTATGGACCCACCCAAGCTGCTTTTTCATGTGAATGGCTGGTCTTGGCTCATGATTCACAACTTCTTAAACCCTCTCAAACAATTAAGAGTTGGCTTCAGTGAGGCCCCAGCCTCTGCACCTGTTGCTAAGTGGCCCCAAGCCTGGCACTAGCAGCAATAAGCCTAGATTCACAGCTTAGTTTCTCCTGGGAATCTCCAACACAAGTAGTAGCCATCTCAGAATGCTTTATAGTTCAGGCAGAGTGGCCCTGGACAAAACACAGGTGTGGGCTGACTTTGTCTTCACCAACTGGGAAACTCCAGAGCCTCCTGTGGACCCACTGGACAGCTACAGACCATGTAGGAGCACCATCACCCTGCCCCTGCACAGCTGATCCTCTAGGAGGGCAGAGGTTGGTGGTCAGTGGTCCCAGCCAATCCTTGCAGCTGACTGGCCTGAATAAATCCATCTCATTAACCTTCCAACAGCAACCAAGACTCAACTACAAGAGGAGGTTGTACTCAGCCCACATGAAGGGCACATCTTGAATACCCAGCTTCAATGGTAGTGGAGACTGTGCCACTAGACCCTATAGGATTCCTACTACATTAGGCCATACTACCAAGATAGGGAGTCATAGTAGTTCTACCTAATACACAGAAACAAACACAGGGAGGCTGCCAAAATGAAGAATCAAAGAAACATGGTCCAAATGAAAGAACAGATCAAAACTCCAGAATAAAAGAACTGAACAAAATAGAGATAAGCAATCTATCAGATGCAGAGTTCAAAATACTTATTATAAGGATGCTCAAGGAACTTAGTGAGGGCCTCAAAACCATAAAAAGATCCAGTCAGAAATGAAGGATACACTAATTAAAACAAAGAACAATTCACAGGGAATAAACAATAGTGTGGATGAAGTCAAGAATCAACGATTTAAAACATAAGGAAGCAAAAAACAACCAATCAGAACAAAAAGGAAACAGAATCCAAAAAAAACAAGGACAGTGTAAACAGCCTCTGGGACAACTTCAAGTGTTCCAATGTTCATATCATAGGGGCGCTAGAAGGAGAAGAGAAAGAGCAAGAAATTGAAAATCTATTTGAAAAAATAATGAAAAAAAGTCTCTAATTTGAGAAAGGAAATAGATATGCAAGTACAGGGAGCACAGAGAGTACCAAACAAGATGGAAGCAAAGAGCCCCACACCAAGGCACATGATAATTAAAATGCCAAAGGTTAAAGATAAAGAAAGAATCTTAAAAGCAGCAAGAGAAAAGCAGTTAGTTATCTACAGGGGAGTTCCATAAGACTCTTAGCTGATTTCTCAAAAGAATCTTTGCAGTCTGGAAGGGATTGGCAAGAAATATTCAAAGTCATGGAAAGCAGGGACCTGGAGCCAAGATTGCTCTACCCAGCAAAGATATCATTTAGAATTGAAGAGCAGATCTTTATTATATTGTAGAGCTTCCCAGACTAGAAAACACTAAAGGAGTTCGTCATCACCAAACCATTATTATATGAAATGTTAAAGGGACTTATTTAAGCAAAAGAAGAAGATCAAGAGTATGAACAATAAAATGGCAATAAATACATATCTATCAACAATTGAATCTAAAAAACAAACTAAGCAAAAAGAAGAACAGAGACAGAATCATGGATATGGAGAGCATTTTGATGGTTGGCAGATTGGAAGGGATTATGAGGGAATGGTTGAAGAGGTGAAGAGATTAAAAAGTACACATAGGTAGTTACAGAATAGCCATGGGGCTATAAAGTACAGTACAGGAAATGGAGTAGCCAAAGAACCTATATGTATGACCCATGGGCATGAACAATGGTGTGGGGACTGCCTGAGGGAGTGGGGGTGTTGGGTGCAGGGGTGCAAAGGGGACAACTTGGGAAACTTTAATAACATAATCAATAAGTATAATTTAAAAATATAAAAAATAAATTAGCTGAATGTTTTGCACAACAAAGGGGCCACAATTGTATTTGCTTGAAAATATGCAAAAAGAAAAATAAAAAATTAAAAATATGTGGCTTGGGTACTTAGAATTAGAAATAGCTCTGTTCTGTCATAATGTGCTCACCTCCAAATATGCTAGGTATATATTTTGTGGACAGATGATTGGAAGACAGGGTTAGAAAGAAGTGGCAAAAACAAAACAAAACTGAAATAGGCCACCAAAGAGTAGTGCTACTCATTGTAGAAGATAATGCTACAGTTTTCTTTCAAAAGACATTTGATGATTTTTTACATGTAGATTTTGTATAAAACAGTGCATGTTTCTGTAATGCTTCTGTGCCTGGTCTAGTGGATGTTGCTATCTTTATGGTTTTCTCAGATCAGAAATATTACAGGGGACATTACAGACTGTTTATTTGTTTAATTAAACACATAGGTATGCCTGGTAGGTAGACTTCAGCATATTCCAAATAGACTTAGAATCCCAGGTATGTAATACCCTCTGGATAAAATCAGACAAACTGTGTGTGAGGAAATGGGGCATAAAAATTCAATATTGTGGTCTAATATCACTCTTTAAATTCTGTTATTGAAACATTGATACTATCAGATCAGTAATGACTATATATCCCTAAAAGTCTAAAATCTTTGTCACTAGCCCATAAGATTTACCTTATTTATGGATGGATTTATATGAGTCTTTGAAAAATGTAACTATTGTTCCTGTAACAATGACCAGATTATCACAATGTAGAACATACCATGACAAATACTAATCTGAAAACATACACTGAGCAAATGGACGTTTAGAGATGGTTCAGTATGATGCAGTAAGTCGTTAGGCTTATGGGGTTTCACAACTTTCATACTTTGAGTTTGAATCTTCAGACTTAAGGAATACCAGTGCTTTTTTGTTTTTATTATTTTTAAGGAGTGACTATTATATTACAACAAATAGGTAAAGCTATTTAAAGGCTTAGGAGGAATGGAGGACTAGAAATGGTTAATGCTTTTTTAAGAAAAAGGTTGTTCTTGGTTTGAACAAGCAAGCTATTGATTGCTGCTTATTACCTGGGGAAAACCTGAACTTTTTATTAGCATTTGTTTGGTAATGTATAACTTTACATTGTTATCAACATAATAACTATGATTTGTTGCACTCTATGTATGTTGCAGGGAATTTTCATTGGGTTTCCTCACAATTACCCTCTAGAGTGGGCAGACAGGGAGGAAACCTACATCAAAAGAGTCCACTATGTGGCCTGAAACCACACATGGCCAAGCATCTGAGTTGAAATGGGAGTCCAGAATGTCAATTCCACTCTTCTGGGTTGCTTTACACAGTATTAATTTTTTTAAATATATAAATGGTTGGTCTTTCTACAAGTTAATGCAATCTGTTGGCTTTAAGTCTACAGTGATTTTTTTTTTTAGGAGGCTCATGCTTCACAACACTTTTTATGGTGTGTTTTCTTGTTTCAGGCATTTTAATTACAGATCACATTACTTTTGAATCCAAAGAGGATTTGCATAAGAGGAAGTATAAACTAGTCACTCTATCTTTTCACAAGGACATAAAGCTTGTCATTTATCCAAGCATTATATTTTACTGCTTTAGGAAATGCTAACATTCTTAAAAGGATGTTTTCATTGACTTTGGAGTGCATAAGAAAAATAGTGTCTCACACAAAACCTAG
>VMDR010018466.1:0-19150 GCA_007922815.1 Macrotus californicus
GTGAAATAAGGATACCTGGGAAAATGTAGCCCTCATTTGATTAGTAACAATAAGAGTACAATTAGTCAAGTGCACAAGGACATGCCAACAAAGATGGGGTGTAAGTGCTCTTATAATCAATAAATCTTGAACAATGCAGATCTGCTGAAACAGAAGACTGGTCCAATAATTGTCATATTATAAAATCACATACTCCTGTTAAAAACTTTAGTGAAATTGTATATTAATTAACAAAAATAGGTAGATGATCATTACACAGTGCCTAGATTTAAAAAAAAACAATTTAGACAACTGATCCTATTTTCTAAATATATATGCCTGTGTATTTCCTCAATTTATTTTGTCCCCATTAAAATATTTCAGGGAAAATTGTATCTAAAGAATCAGAGTCAAACATCTTAAAGTACTGTATCTGTATTCTAACATGTTAGAGGGCAAACTTAAGGTAGCGAACTGGTAAATGCTTATCAATACACTGCTGCATTTTTAAAACATGCATAAATAATTTGTGTGATTGTATCAGGGCACTTTGCATATATGATTACAAGGATATAAACAGACACACAAAATGTGATCAATAGCTGGCTTTGTAGTATGCTATAATGGGCACATTTCATTCATTATCTCTTTTCTAATTATTTTCTATTTCTAAAAAGAATATAAACTGCAGGAACATAAATTACATGTGTAAATAGAATGAAAAACGTACACTATTCATGTTGATACCACATTTTTAAATGTTGAATCACCTCATGTTGTTTTTAAGGTTATAAGAACACGGAAAAACATCATCACGTAAAAAAATCACACATACTGGCATTTCAGCTTCAGATCTTTATACAGAGCACCCGCGCACAATCAGGAACTTAATCTGCCCTAATTTCTCTCTTCCTTTTGGTGTTGTAGAAATCCCAGCATATCGTAGGTGTTTGGTTTCTAACAGGGATGTTATTACCAATTAGGTCTTCGAAGCCAGGTACTGAAGAAGTCTGCCTTCTTATCAGGTATTACCAGTCACTTACCTGCTTTCTTGTTACTCTGAACGATGACTTTTCAGACATGTTAAATTGTGTGCCACTATAGATGGCAAAATTTGAGCACGCTCCTACATATGTTTACTTATTTTAAAGTATATCCGTAAGTTATACCGATACACTGTATTCATGCACTGCATAGTATTTCTAACCATGTCCCTCTTTCGTCTGTTCAGTGTAGCAGCCAGAAGGACTCCTTTAAAGCATAAATCAGATCATGTCACAGGACACCTCCAATGCCTCCCTGTCTCACTTAGAACAAAAGCCTAAGTCTTTAAAATGGTCCTGTAGGCCTTGTACAGTCTGGCTCCCGCCTCTTGGCTCCCCCCCACCCCCCACTCTATTCAAAGCACACTGGCCTCCTGGCTATTCCATGAGTATACAAGGTATATTTCTGACTCAAGGCCATGGCCTGGAATATCAGAGCTAAAGCAGCTTGAACAGGGCATTCATACAGGGTGTTAGGGCGTATCCTGGTGTGATCAAAGTGAATATCATTAGTAATGGGACAAATGGACATCGTATGACATCTGATGGGATGCAATGAGAATACAGCATCACTGTAGTGATGTTCCTGCCGAAGGTGCATAACCTGAGGACCCAACTTGACCTGATCACGAGGAAACACTAGACAGCCTAAAATGAGAAGCATTCTATAAAATAGTTGGTCTGCAATCTTCAAAGGCCTCAAAGTCATGAAATTCAAGGAAATATTAAGAACCTTTTCTAAACTGCAGAAATCTAAAGAGACATGACAACTGAATTATTGGATTTTGTAGGATTTTGACTTGGATCTTTTTACCATAAGGACATTACTGGGACAACTGGTGAAACTTGATTGGGATTTGAAGATTAGTTGGTAGTAATGTGTCAACATTAATTCCCTGGTCTGGCAATTGTGTTGGGGTTACATAAGAGAATGTCTTGTTTTTTTGAGGTAAAAGAGCGACAGGTTACATTTAAATGGCTTCAGAATAAAAAATAGGTTTCTTTCTTATACTTGCAGCTTTTCTGTATGTTTGTGATCATTTCAAATATTTAAAATATTATTGAAAAAGTGCAATTCAGGTCATGTCATTCCTCTTCTTAGAAATCATTTCATACCTCTCATCCCCTTCAGAATGTAGTTGTACAATATAATCAGGCTTTTGACCACAGGCCCGCATTTCTTTCAGTTCTGAGAATGCCCCTGGTCACTCCTATCACAGAGTCTTAGCCCTAGAGTTCCCTTTTCTAGAGACATGTTTCCTCTGCCCATTGCAAAGCTCCAGATTCTTGGCTTAAGTTCACTTCTCTAGTCTAGGTACTGTTCCCCTGAGGCCTGCTCACATGGGCTCTATACTCACCCTTTATAGGACTTTCCATGATTATAATTGTAACTATAGAGAAACCTTATTTTCTTTAATCTGGGCTTTTATTTCGATTTTTTTTCTTTGACTCAAACTGGCCTCACTCAGCGCTCTAACTCATCACCCTCTCCGTTGCTTATCATTAAGCCCTCAGGACAATGAGCTTCTGGTCAGCTCCAGATCAGGAAAATGGAATGACCCTACTGAACAAATACTTGCAAAACCGGGCAGAAAGACTCCATGGCTGACATCAGGACCAGATGTAGTAATCGATTACCGGTACCCTAGCACCAACCAATCCCTCACTCCTTTAGTCACCATAACTAATGATTGTTCCCCTGTATAACCTATCCCCTGGAAGCTATCAGAGAAGTCGGTCTTTGAGCATTAGCTCACCTGTGACCCTGGGCATGGCGCCCTCTTCTAAATAAATTCTATCTTGGCTGCAAACTCCTGCTTGTGTCTTATTGGGCTCTGATGCACGCAGACAAACAAACCTCTTCAGTCCAATAGCATAATTAATTGTTTGCTCAACCTATAATTATTCCTCTAATAAACTACATGATGTAGCCACGGGCTCTGGAACAACATTATGGTCTACGAGGGACTTGAGAGATTGCCATGCAGACTTTAAACCCACCACTAAAACTTTCACATGCTGGCCTTTTTCAAACAGACTTCCAACATCACTTGGCCAGGCCCAGTGATGTTGAAGATCTCTTTGGAAAGAGCTGGGACCAGGAGATAACTAAACAGGTACGTGAGAAAGCAGCACGTCAAGGCTGCAAGAGGAATAGCTGCCCCCTGCTGCCCCCTGCCTCAAGACGAAGGTGGCTCCCCATTCATCTATTGGCCCATTTACTTATTTCATCTTATACTTCTGTCCTAGCGTTTTGAGCACCCCCAAGAATTTCAGATATTCTTACACATGTGTGTGCATGTGTGTGCACATGCTCACAGACACACATGCACAAGGTACCTCTAGAAGTTAATAGCAAGTGAAGGAGCTGGCTGATCTGCCAGGTTGTTGGTGAGCATAAGTATTTGGAAAAAATACTGATAACTCATTTAAAGCTACATATGAACAATGGAATATATTGAATATCTGCCTTTAGAGAAGACCTAATTTTAGAGACCTTTTCAAGTAATTTGCAAAAAAAATTAAGTTTAAAATATCTTTATAGGTCAATGAACCCCACTGCCTTCAGTGTTCAATTCAAGTCAGTAAGTATGCATTGCACATCATTGCCATTAAACCACAAAGAGCTGAGGAGGGGGAGGTGTCATTCCTGTGGACGTGCAGATAAGGGCATTCCAGGCAGAAACACTGTAAGCTCACAGACCCAAAGGTGGGAGCATGCCTAGTGTGTTTGAGCATGCATGCACGTGTGTGTTGTGTGTGTGTACGTGTGTCAGTGTAAAATTAGTATCTACTTTAGCTTTGGCCTAAGGGGGAAAAATAATTACTTTACCTTAGTAATTTAAATTTTCCTGAGTTAGGTGAACCATAAAACTTAACATCTAGTTACTGGCCATATTTTTGAAACAGATCCATGTCAATTCCGGAGGGGATGGCAGAGGTTTGGGAAGAGAAGGAATACAAAAGGGAGAAGAGAGCCTGGGCTCGGCTGGCGCCTCTTCTGTCCTTCGTGGGTCAGTGGGGACTTTCAGTGCCTGCTGCTGTCAGCTGCCCGCACAGCCCTCTGCCTATAGCCACCTGCAAATCAGGCAAGGGGATTCAGAATTCCCTGAAAAGGCTATGGTTTGCTGTTTGGAAGTTTGGTCACAAACCAAAGAAGGTTTCCAGGAAATCTGTGTTGTGCTGCATAGAACATGGACATCCTCAGACCACTCTGAAAGACATTGATAGCGGATGTCTCATTAGCAACGACAAGTTCTCTTCTGAGAATCTCTAGTGAGAGTATCTGTGATTGTTGATATAACAAACTCTCTTCCAAACATGGAACATTAGATTCTGTACACTACAACGTGTGTATTTATGTATGTATATCCTTTTTCAAAAAATGAGATCCCCACAGCAACCTTGGGAGGTTCACAAAACGGGGATGAACTCCTTTGTACTATGGAGCTATCTGGCCAGGGCCTCTGCATATCCTTAAGCAGCTCATTCACCACAGAAAGAGACCAGATGAAGGGGCAAGACAGGGCTGAGATCCACCCCACATTCTGTTCACCAAACCTAGTGCGGAGGGCAGGGGAGGAGGCTACACACACCCAGAGGGGGCACCTTTTCTAATTAGCACGAAGATACCATGTGAGCTAGAGGCAGCCTTGTTTCTGGATCATGGAGGGATGAAACAACTTGCCCAAGACCTAGTCAAGAATTAACTACCCTTCTTTCTCTCCTAATCAAATTTCTCTTAATTAAATGTGCATTCCACTATAGTGCACTAACACAGACTTCGAGGCAATGTTGATTGATAAATAGCCATTTTTGGAATACTTTGCAAGTATAAATTCATTGATTTCATCTTCCACTTTCAGTTGTTTTCTTTTTTTTTTTTTGGCTTTTTCTTTACTGGACAGCCTACAGAGTTTGCTAATCACAAGTTAATACAGATCCTCAGTAAAGCAAAGGGCTTTACAAACTATGGGGCTAATTTGAGCCCCATATCATTTACACAAGTAGATGAAAAGAAAATGAAATACTATCACAATTGTATTAGAAGTGATGTTTCTGAATGATTTGAGATGTAAAATTTGGTCTAATATATCAGATGTTTATATCCTTGAATTCCAGTGATCACCAAGGAGATATTTTTACTTTGAGATTTACAAATCTCTGAGGCCTCTCAAGGGGCGGCGATTTGAATAGAAGTGTCTCTGAAAGTTTGCTTCCAGTTTGATATTTGTACGGCCTTCATTTCACAGGTAACCCTCAAAAAACTGGATGGTAAGACACCACTGCCTCCAGCCAGCCTCCGCCCTCCAGCAGTGTGAGTGAGATGTCTCCTTCCCTGCTTGGGGAATTCCTCTCCCAGGCCCCTCTTTACACTGCTGCGCCTGATCATTTGTTGACTTTCCTTTTTATTTACTTATTTATTTAATTGTTATTCAAGTACAGTTGTCTCCATTTTTCCCCCACCACTGCCTCCCACTCCAGCCATCCCCACTTCCCACCCTCCATCCTACCCCCCTTTGGTTTTGTCCATGTGTCCTTTACACATGTTCCTGAAAACCCTTCCCCCTTGGCTCCCCATTATCCCCTCCCACCTCCCCTCTGGTTTCTGTCAGTTTGTTCTTAATTTCTGTCTCCCCCAATAAATGATAACTCATGGAGAAAAGAGAGCTTGTCTTTTTTAATGTTTGCATTCATAACATCTAACATAGAGTCGTAAGTAGGCAACACATGGTTGCTGAGAGATGTCTGGGTGGAAGAGAAGGCAGCATGAGGTTTGTTCCATATGACAGACCTAAATTCATAAATAAAGGGTGGACTTTACACTCCTTTACCCAGAAATCTATAGGAGATATCAGACAGTCAGACACAAATTCAGAAGACACAGACAATCAAACAGAGAAACTGGTTGAGAAAGCTCTTAACCCGCTTTGAGTCCTCAAGAAGAATAGGCACGAGATGAAAATACAGACTTAATGTGATGAACGGTGAAGGGGAAATGTATAGGTAAGTACCTATGCAGGAGCAATAGAGACATCTACAATCTTGTCCCCAGTCTAGTAAGCTTAAAAGGAAGCACCATGAAATGAGTCTGCAAGCTCGGGTTTCAGTCCGCCCACCTGTCCCCTGCTGCTACTCTCTTCTCTTCTAAAATATGGACAGGAAAGGTGACCTTCCCAAGCATCAAACTCCCCATTGACAGAACAATTAGATTTAAGTTAAGTCCTTTCTAACCCTAACTTCAGACCTTTTTGCGGCCAGAAGTTAGTCTTTTATACTTCTGTCAATGTTCCAGAAGGGGGCAGCATTTATTCACAGTAGGGAGACCAAGAAAAAGTTTTTACTTGAGCTTGGCTTCAAAGCAGGCAAGGTTGGGAAAAGCTGGATGAAAGGAGCAGTTAAACTCTTTCTTGAGTTTGGTGTGAGTACATAAGCATGTCAAGAGCAGGAAAGTGGGCGGAAGCCTGATATCTATTCAGCTGTGTGGGCATGTAGTCAAATCGTTCTATGAGGAAGAGCTTAACTCCTCTTCTTCATTCACCATTACACCCCTGATGCTGAGTACAGTTTCTGGCACAGAGTAGTAGCTTAATAAATGAATGATGGATAACGAATGGGGATGGGTGAGTCTCAGGTATAAGTGTAAATAAAACAAACCAATCTTTGGAGAGTCTCTCCTTACACCCTTTTCTAGGGCTCCTCCTTCTTTCCATGATTGTAACACAGTTCTGTGCACCTGCAGCTCTTCTTACCCCTGAATTCCTCTTCTTTACAATTATTGATTCATTGACCCATTTACTTAACAAATATATTGAATACCTGATATATGTATACCAGCTTTTGCTCTGACTTCTTTACCCTGCCAAATACATGCTGATTATCCTTAAGCCTTAAGATATAATAATTCCTAAGGATAATTGTATTGAGGAGCAGGGGTGGGGCTAGGAATAACCCCTTATATTAGTGTGTGCCAGGGGATGGACTTTATAACACAAAAATGTGACTCTGTAATATATCAGGTAGAGAAGGTGATCATTTGAGGCCAGCGGACCTGTTCAGCTCCTCAGGAGTCTCACCACCTCTGTGAGCTCCCCAAGAGCTGCTTTGATTGCTTTGTTCCAAAACTGAGCAAGTGGGAGGGGCAAAGGGACCTTAGAGATGATCTGTTCTACCTGCTTCCTTTTTCTATGAGGAAGTGAAGCCTAGGAAGGTTGTTCCCCTCCCAAGGTATTACTGACCAGTTGCAGAGCAGGGTTTAGAGGCAATTCTCCATGCTCCCCATGTGCTCTCTAGAGGTCTGCTACTCTTTTTTTTAATTAAAATATCATGCCCACCAACACACTGTCTATCACAGTATTTTAAAAACAGACTTTAATTTTTAGGTCAACTTTTGGTTAACAGGAAAATTGAACTTATCTATTAGCTCTTTCAAGAACCATGTCTTTGGTGTTATAGCTAAAAAGTCATGAGCAAACCCAAGATCACCCAGATTTTCTTCTCTTAATGTTATATTCTAGAAATTTTATAGTTTTTCTTTTTACATGTAGGTCTATGATCCATTTTTTAGTTAATTTGTTGTATTATTTCAGGTGCTAATGTAAATGGTGTTTTGTTTTTAACTTCAAATTCTACTTGTTCATTGCTGGGTCAAGTCAAAGCAGTTGAGTTTTGTCTGTTAACTCTGTATCCTATAACCTTGCTATAATTACTTATTAGTTGCAGGAGTTTTTTTGTTAATTATTTTGGACTATCTACATGGACAATACTGTCACTTGCAAACAATGAGTTTTATTTCTTTTTTCCCAATCTTTATACATGTTTTTCCTTTTTTGTCTTAATGCATTAGCTAGGAATTCCACTACAGTGTTAAAAGGAAGTGGTGAGAGGAGATATCCTTACCTCATTCTTAATCTTAGTGGAAAATCTTCTAGTTTCTCATCATTAAATGTGATGTTTGCTATGGGTTTTTTATCAAGTTGATATTTCTTTTTTAGCCTATTGATACAATGGAGTACATTAATTGATTTTTATTGTCTTTTATTGTTTATACTATGGCAGTTATCCCCTCCCCACTTTTTGCCCCGTTGCTCACTCCCCACCCCCCACCCCGCCACATACACAATTCCCACACTGTTGTCTATGTTCATGGATATGTATATATTGGTCTTTCGTTAATCCTTTTATCTTCTTTCACCCAGTCCTCCTGCCCCTTCAAGAGAGGTCAGTCTGTTCCACGTGTCTATGGTTCTGTCTTTATTTTGTTTGTTAGCTTATTTTGTTCATTAGATTCCACATATCGGTGAGATCATATGGTATTTTTCTTTCACTGACTGGTTTATTTCACTTAGCATAAGAGTCTCCACGTTCACCTATGCAGATTACATTAGTAGATTTTCAAATGCTGAACCAGCCTTGCCTTCATCAAATGAATCCCATTGGTCAAGATGTACAATTCTTTTTATACATTGTTGGAATTGATTTGCTGGCTTGTTTTTAGACAGACTACTAGGCTCTCCTGTGCCCCCATTTCCTCTTCTTCCAACACTGGAATAACAATGCTGTCGCCAGGTGTTCCTGTAAAAGCCCTGTGCTGCCAAGCTGAGGAACGTGAAGCCCATCAGCTCAGGGGGCAAGCCTGACTTTGGATCCTGCTCCCCCACTCCTCCACTACGCACACCAAGGCCATCCAGTCATTCACCCGCCTGAGCAATGCAGTCACTTATTATCACGTAAACACTAAGCACATCCAGAAATAGCATTTAAAAGCAGCTCCTCAAAATTTTCATTAGATCAATAACTTGTTTTATTTCTGTTGCTCTTATTAAATGCATTATGTGAAAGTACTTTTCTCCCCCCCTCTCTCTCTTTTTTTTTTTTGCTATCCTGAGCTTGTACTTCCCAATAAAGCATTATCAATCAAGCCTTGCCATGCACTCTGTTTTCTAGAAAACTTGAGCCTTGATGGTTATTTAAAGTAGCATTATTACTGGGAACACTATCACAGTCTTTTTTTCTTTTTATTTGTTTCCTGTGTTAAGTTGTTGGCTACTCATCAAGGCCATCCTAAGGGAACAATTTTACTGCGGGGAAATCAGGTTACAAAATGACACCAAATGCAGCTCAGAGGAAGAAGTGCATCCCAAAAGAGCAGCATGATGATTAAAGTTTGTTTGTAAGGATGTACTAGCTGCCCCTTCTGTTCCAGAAATGCCTCTGCTCTAGCAGCCACCTGACCGAGGCTGATACTCCCAACTGAGGACCCCATTAGAAGCTTCCTTTAGGGACCGTCCAGTCACAGGGCCCCTTGAGGTGGGTGCCTGGCTATAAACACACACACTCTCACACACACACTCACACACATAGGCACGCACCATGTGTAGCTTGCAGCCGTCTCTCCCTTTCACAGTTCTCAAAGTCTAAGGCCATGGTTCCCTGATTTTCCTCTTTGCAAATCTTTTCATAAAAGAAAGAAGTCCTTGTCCCAAAAATATAGGAATTACATAATCTTAGAGTAAATGGCATTCCTCTCAAATAAATAATTTAGCCCTAAGAAAAAGTCCCCACATTACCTTTATTTTTCACATTTTACCTCATACCAGTGAACTTCCGTCACAGACCTGTGTTTGGAAACCACTGGCTGAGGGACAGCTCAGTTAATGAGCTAAATAGAGAACTGGGAAAGGCTGACTCACCTCACCAAGGTGAGGAATGTTCCAGCATTGACAAACACCAGGAAATACTCTACTCAGAAGGGCACAGTTCAGCATCCATCTCAATATTTCAAGTGGTTAAGACCCCTGTGAATTTAATGGACGTGACTCAGTAAAGCAGAGGGCAGAGTGTTCATCAAAGCACTGGGCCCCCTCATTTTCCTTCTGTAGAGATCATCCCTACAACCAAAATGGAAGGCCCAATGCTTGAATTATTGTTATGATTATTATTTCAATATAAACTGTTCTCCAAATATATCTGGGGTATTATAGCCAGTGCCATAGAGCACTGAGTAGGATTAACACCCACAAACATGTCTGTCTGTCTGTCTGTCTGTCTGTTCTGAGAACAGGACCCTCCTCGGGGACTCTGTGGTCTTGGCAGAGTGTGAAGTTCTCGGTGTTTTAGGTTATCATCCCGAGTAGGACCAGACATATCCCCTGCCCCCAAAGTCCTAACTTTCCACGTTTATATGCACACAGCACCTTAGTATTAAAGACACAGGGCATACCAGAGGGTTAGTTTTGTATTTGATTTTCCTGTCTGCTTTAATTCCCTAATAGAAGGAAAGAAAGGAAGGAAACAGGATGGGAGGGAGGGCAGGAGAGAAAACGGAAAGCAATGGCGATGTTTCCCAGAAAGAAGGGCAATGGCTAGTGGGAGATTTATGGGAAGTGAGAGCCCTGATTCTGCCCAGCTTGTCCGGGAATTCTTCCTGCTGGACGGTGATTTGTTAACTGCTGTCTGGTCAGCCCTTCCAAGGAGTCAGTTTTGGACTCCAGGCCTCACATTTAGAATCGCTAAAGCCAAGCCAAGGTTGTTTTCCAGGAATGGGGTTTTATAGGATGAGGCTGCTCCATTCGTTGTGTGGTAATTGGTAAATATTCCACTTCATATTTAAAAACAGAGTCAGGACAGAAAGGAAGTTACCAGAGCTTGAAAAGCATTAATTTGAAAAAAAAAAAAATCCCTCCGTTTCCAACATAGATATGACCCCATGTGACAGAGGGCATGAAACGGTTAAGCACTGAAACCTCTGAACACCCAAAGTCATGAAGGACATCCGTTGTGTCAGAGAACATGTCAGGATACCAATGATTCTGTTTAGTGAACTGCTTTTAAGTTAGGAAATAGCAGTAACCACACTAGTCACAGCCAGCATGTATTGAACCCTTCCCATATACCAGCCACTGTCCTCAACAGTGATGCCACACACGATATCACGTTCAGTCCTCCCAGTATCCCAGAAAGCTCATCAGTACAATTATGTCCATTCCAGAGATGAGGACACTGTGGCTGAGAATGTTTAAGTCACTTACTCAGAGTTCATTAGAAAATAACAGTGGAGCCAGAGTTTGCGCCAAGTGGTCAGACATAGTCCCATTCTTCATGATCGTTGTGTGTTTCCTTCCATTCTAACAGATACTTTTCTTGCTACAATGGGAAATGGATAAGAACATCTTTTCAGTCACTCTGAGCTTTGAAATCATATAGGTATAGATGTAAATCCCAAGGGCGACCTTAGAAAAGGTGCTGCATTTCTTGGAGTCTTAGTTTTTTATTTGTGAATGGAGATAATCACTCCAGTTTGCAAGAGGACTGTGAAAGTGAGAGGTAGTACATGGTAGTCATTTGACATGGAAGGCACAGACCTGGTGCAGACTGCCAGGAGGAGAGAGGGGAAGACACCAGAGAGACAAAAGCACAAAGCCCAGGCATGAAGGCCAGATCTCCTGGGTAGGGGAGAATGGGGAGTGGATCGTCTTCAGAAAAATTGAAGGAAGTAATTTCCCTTTAAGCAACTCAGTTAACCAAGTAAACTTTATGTATGCTTATGAAATAAGAAGAGATTTCAGGTAATAATGTAAAAATAAAAAAAACAAAAAAACAAACACAACAAACAAAAACAAGAAAAGAGAATCAGTAGACCCTGTACAGGCAAGGAAAGCAAAACCCAAACTATTACAAAAGATTATGCACTAAGCCACACGAAGTCACATTAATTCACATAGTAAAGGAGGAACGGAACCTTATATCAGAACCTATCTGCCTGTCACATATAATGCAACACCCACAAAGGTAACTTCAGTGACACCCCGTGTGAAACCAGACATAGCTCTCATCCTGTGTTGTGAAGTGTCATTAATGTGATCCTATAGTTGTCTCAATGAAGCTCTAGCTTCAAGAAGCACTCTAGTAGCCCTGGCAGGTGTAGCTCAGTGGATTGGGCATGGGCTGCAAACCAAAGGGTCGCTAGTTTGATTCCCAGTCAGGGCACATGCCTGGGTTGCGGGCCAGGTCCCCGGTGGGGACCCCATGAGAGGCAACCACACACTGATGTTTCTCTCCCTCTCTTTCTCACTCCCTTCCCCTCTCTCTAAAAATAAATTAATAAAATATTTGAAAAAAAAAAGAAGCACTGTAGTAGAACCCTAGACTGAGTGGACATCCACTGGCTACTGCGGACAAGGATCTGATGTGCAGTGTGGGACAACAAGGAGCTAACTGACCTCAGGGACGATCACTTTGACCACGCCTCCAGCTTTCTTGTGCTCCGCTTTCTTTAGGGAATGTAATTTCCCAGTCCAGTCTGAATTTCACACCCCTTCCACTATGCAAACACTAAAGATCTAAGATGAAAAGAGGGGAAAAATTAGGAAGAGGAGAGTGTAAATGATAGCACACCTAGCAAAAGCACGGTCTGAAATAGCCCAAGGACCTCTTCCACTGGCAGCAGGAAACTTCCATGAGCATTTTGCTGTTACGAGTGGGGTTCTTCCATTCTCTGGGCCCCGGGCTTCACAGTGCCCTGTTTGAAAATGGGAAATTCATGAAAATAAGACCTATTCTCAGCGAGTTTGTTTTGTGTACATGAATTGTGCAGGCAAGAGGGTGAACTTAAAACCTCCAGTCAATTAAACTTGCAGTTGTGAGATTAACTTAATTGCTCTCTATTCAAACAAAATTAACAGTTATATAATGTCTTTGGAGGGAAAATTACTGCATTCCCAGGCTTTTTGGAAAGACCCTTCAGAAAGGCTTTCCTCCATCAAATGTTGCTCTTTCAGAAGTTGGCACTGAAGACTGCTATTAGAATGCAAAAAAACATGATCGTGACTGTATTCCTCATTTTATCCTGTGCCCTGGGGTTTTAATCTGCTATTATGGCTTTGACACCCAGAGGCATTTAATGAATATTTGTTAAATAACAGGAAGAATTTGCTAAGGAGTTTAAATGATGTTTCATGATAATTAAGACCAAGCGTTTGAAACCAACCAAACAGACCTGACTATAATTACTGTGTCTTTGAGCAAGTATTTTTTTAACCTCTCTAAGCATCACATTTTTCATTTAAAAAATGTCAGTGTATATTTACCTCTTCTATTAGGTGGTCATTTAGATTAATGAGATAATCCATATAAAACTTTTGGGTCAGAACCACGCTCATAGTAAGTGCTAAAAATGCCAGCTAGTAACATTTTATGCCTCATCTTAGGCAAATGATGTATACAGTTCTCTCATCTGCCTCTTTGGCTATGTAAGTTATGTATTAAGACTTTCATGGTAGTATCAAGCATTTTGTCTTAGCAAAGTGACACAGTTTTTGGTGGAGACATACAACTCATCAACAGAGAGATGAATAAAACATTTCAGAATTTGACTTGTTCGTGGCTTCACGGTAGATTATAGGTAGCAGGAAAGCAAGTGGACTCAACCTCAGAGGGCAGAGCACAGGGACCAGGAGGAAGATAATAGTTCCCTCCTAAGGAAAAAAAGACAAAGGCCCCATTTTCCGATGCTCAGCCTCACATATCTCTAACGGGCACACCTGAACCAGTACACATTTCAGAGCTGGGTCATTCATTAAGACAGCTACAGTTACATGGGAAGAAAAGAATGCCCACCACCACCACTTTTGAAAAAGAGAAGGAAGTTAAAAAATAAATAGAACCCCTCCACACAAAACAGAGAAGATCAAGGTGGGGCTGTGGTGGGCAGTGTGGTACAGTGGAAGGAGCGTGAGCTTTTATAACAGGGTAGGTCTACAATTTGTCTTCTCGCTCAGATTTTTGCCTC
Organism: Macrotus californicus; assembly: GCA_007922815.1. Taxonomy (NCBI): domain Eukaryota; kingdom Metazoa; phylum Chordata; class Mammalia; order Chiroptera; family Phyllostomidae; genus Macrotus; species Macrotus californicus. Next base: position 13,813 of record VMDR010018466.1, read on the forward strand.
CTAGGCCAGGTGTGCTATTTAATAATTTGTGTGTGCCGCTCTTGCTTCATCTTTGTAATGGTAGTAAAAGCTGTGGTTATGTCATAGGATTGTTGTGGGGATATAATGAAATAACAGTGTGGGTGAAGTGCCCAACCCATTTTCTGGTTTATAAAAAGTATTTGGACAATACTTCTCACACACTGTGCAGGTGAGGAAGGCACAAAAACGCTTGCAGAAACATTGTTTCTTGCATTCAATTATTCATTTCTTCCATAAGCATTCCTGGTCATTGTGTCCATTTAGCCACACTGGATCTACATTTCCCAGAATCCACCGTTCCTTTATGTGATCAGTTCAAGCCCAGACAGGGAAGGCAGAAGGGAAGCCCCAGCTTGTGATGCTGAGAAGTTTGCTTCTGGGAAAGGCACTAAGGCCCTGTTGAAGCTGCCTGTTGGTGCTGCCCCCACCCCCCCACCCCGCACCAGCTTCCAGCTGGAAGGTGGTAGCAGCCAGATCCTCAGTTCCTGCAGGTCCTGCTGCATCTCTTGGCCCAAGTGTGTGTTTAGCTCCATGACAAAGGGGCACAAGCTTCTTGTGAAGAAAACCCTCATCATCAAAGTTGGCAACTTGGAGATGATAAGAAACCTATATGAGTTCCTATTTGTCCTTGTTTCCTCTACTCCCGACCTACCCTCTCTTCCCAACCACCACCTGTGGACATCAAGTTCCAGCACTGAACGCAGAAATTAAACATCACATAAACTGTTGCTCCTGCTTCCATAGTAGTGGAATATCAAGTCCTTATGATGAATCCCTATAAATATAAAAGATATATATTCCGGTGGTTCCACTCTGATAAGAGCCTTGACTGATAGAATGGGATCTCTCTATATATGCCAGGAACTAGGTTTTAGGCCAAAGAAACATATGAATAAGGTATAGTCCCTACAATCACAACAGTTCACAGTTTTTTGTTTTTTTTTAAGATTTTATTTATTTTTAGAGAGAGGGGAAGGGAGGAAGAGAGGGAGAAACAATGTGTGGTTGCCTCTCACACGCCCCCTACTGGGGACCTGGCCTACAACCCAGGCATGTGCCCTAACTGGGAATTGAACCAGCGACCCTGTGGTTTGCAGGCCCGGAACTCAATCCACTGAGCCACACTGGCCAGGGCCAAAAGTTCACATTTCTTAAAGGAGAAGTCAGTCATTACTCATCATATAATCAATTGTAAAGTTTCTATGGATTTACCTAAGCTAGACTGTTCATTTTTAATATAAGTGCAACTGTAATATGTGACCTATTGTATCTTTTCTTTTCACTTAGCATGTTTTCTGGGGTCATCTATGTTATAGCATGTACCAGTACTCCATTCTTTTTTATGGCTGAATGATATTACATTGTATGGATATATCACATTTTGTTTATTCACTCATCTGTTGATGGGCATTTGAGTTGTTTGCAGTTTTTGAAACTGTATAGTTCCAAACTAGATAGTGAAGGTTACACAACATTGTGAACGTACTCAATGGTACTGAATTATGCACTTTAAAGTAGTTAATTTTTTGTATATGAATTTGACTTCAGTAAAAAAATAAGTTTATAAAGTTGGTTTCCTATTGCTTAAAAAAATGAACATGTACCTATAACTGTTCAGAGTGAAAGTGAAGAGACTCCATCAGAGTTCATGGGTACCAAACTGGAAAACAAAAAGTATGTTCCTCAAACCAGATATTTGCAGTGATGAGATCAGATGCTTTCCACATTTGGCCACAGCCTGCTTCGCATATTGTTCTTTGCTCTGCTGTTTTGCTACAAGCCTAACATTGATTGGCTTCTTGACATGCACATAAAATCAATTAACATTCAGTCTCTGAGAATAATTCTTTTAATAGGTTACTGCTCTCGCCATTTAGCCAACAGAAAAGCATTTCTTTTTACACTGCCCCATACTTACTTAGAACGGCATTTGGTAACACTTATCAGCCTGCACATGCCAGCAATTAGATGTCAATAGAACTTCTATGTTCAATCCTTTGTATACAAGGAACATATTAGCCAAAATTTCCAGTCCTCTCACAATTTTCTGAACTCAGTACTTTTTGTCTTTTTATCGTGGGGTGACTTTAGAGACGTGGAGTTAAAGCTCATCATGTCCACCTCCAAACTTCTTCTAAAAAGGGGACCATATGAATGGAGATATCAAGACTGAGAGTGTGCCAGGCCAGTTCTCTTTTCCTCATGTTTCTGGAAGTACAATGGAGAGCCAGTATTAATCTAACTCTTCTTATAAGCGTGATTTTGCCTCCAACTGCTAACTCAGCTCTCTTTTTTGTTGTTTTACTTCTTCCTGACTCTGCAGATCTAATCGGAACGTCATTGTTTTACAGAAATTTCTGATCCCCTTCTTCCTCCACTATCCTTCTCCTGTACTATACTCCAGGCACACTGGCTTACCTTGAGCTCCTAGAACATGTAAAACTCACTCCCATCTCAGGACCTGTACAGTTACCGCTCCTTCTCCTTGAATATTCTTCTTACACCTTGTCATGTGGCTGCCCTTTCTTCATCATTTGAGCCTCAAGTCATTTGGTACCTTTTCAGGATGAGCTTCCCAGCTAGGGCAGCCCTCTCAGTCACGCTCTACCACAGCACCCTGTTCACTTTTTATTTTCCGTATCCTCTAACTAAATCGTACGATCCTTAACATAGGGACTCTGTCTGTAACGGCCATTGCTATTTTCCCAGAGCTTAGCATAGTGCTGAAGCAGATAGTAGATGCAGTTAATGGCTTAGTGTACTGACTAAGCAACCAGCAAACACTAATTATGTGATTCATGGTGACACCACTCCTTGTAACAGAGGATGCTGGGGAATATCAGATATGTAAGTATGTATGTACCTATATATGTATGCACATAGCATGTTGCTTAGGGTTTTGCTGGGGGGAGACTAGGAGGTTATAAGTTCAGTTTTGATATATTGATTTTGAAGTATTATTGATATCCCAAGAAGTGATATCAGGTAGGCAATATTGCATGTGAGACTGGACTTAAAAATCAGAGATGTGGTCTAGAGATAAATTCACAAGACATTGGTCTCTCAGTGGTCATTAAAGGTAGACAGGGATAAGATCATCCAGGAATAGCTAGAAGAATAAGAAGAGGAGGTGAAAGGAAGAATGGTTAACACTGGAAAGGGAGCAGACAGGAGTGGTCAGTAGACAGGGAGAGCAACAATGCAAGTACAGCATCCTGTTGAAGGGAGTCGTTATGGACCGAATGTTTGTGTCCTCCAAAACTTCATATGCTGATGTCCCAATCCCCAGTGTGATGGCATTTGGAGGTGGGGAAATAACTAAGTAATTATCTCCTTTGGGAGTAATTAGGTTTAAATGAGGTCATGAGGGTGAGGCTCCTATGATGGGATTAGTGCCCTTCTGAGAAGAAGAAGAGATACCAGAGCCTTCTCTCTCCTCTTTCACACAATGAAGAGGTCATGTGGGCACAGGAGACAGATGCCCTCTGAAAGCCAGAAAGCACGTCCTTGTCAGAAACCAAACCTGCTGGCACCTTGATCTTGGATTTCCAATCACCAGAACTGTGAGAAATGTCTGTTGTTTAAGCCATTCAGTCTGTGGTACTTCATGTGGCAGGCCAAGTTGACTAAGACAAGAATGTTTCAAACAGGAGGGAATTGTACATGTGACATGCTTCTGAGTCTAAAGTAAGATGAGGACTGAAAGGTATCCGCTGAATTTGGCCACAGGGAAGTTGCTGATAACCTTTGTCATTGTTGTTTTCCTAAAACGCTGAGGCTAGAATTCAGACTGGGGAGTCAGAGATAAGAACATAAGGACAATGAGTACTTGTGACTGACATATACACACAAGACTGGTTTTGCTATATGTGACCTTGGGCAAACCTCATACATTTTCTAAACTTCATCTTTATAATCTGTAACTTGAGCTGCTTACACTTATCTTGAAGATATGTTGTGAGGATTGCATGATATGTCATGGAAAAATACTTAGAACACCATGAACTCTCTATAAATGCAGATTCCTTTCATTTCTCCCACTTGAGAGCTTTTAAAATAAATCTGTTGACCAGAAGCAAACATACGGCTCTAAACAAGGAGCATATGGGAAGTTTTGCTAAATGATAAAATACTATGTAAAAACAGTAATTTCCATATAGGTATAGAAATTGCATAGGAGTTATAAACACACACATATCTCCCCATACATAGTTGAAAATCCGTGTATAATTTTGACTTCCCAAAAACTTAACTGTAGTCCACAGAGAATTGGTTTTCAGGACCCCCCCCCCGCACCAACCCTCATGGACACCAAAATCCATCCAAGGAGGCTCAAGTCCTTAACATAAAATGATGTAGAAAAATGCATACAGCTGGGCCTCCACATCTGTGGATTCCTGACTGTGGATAGAAAATACTATTTTCCTATCAGATATTCCATGCAGCAACATCTTCAATGATGTATCCCCTAAAGCAAGGGACATAAAGGAAAGAATAAACAAATGGGACCTCATCAAATTAAAAAGCTTCTGCATGGCTAAAGAAAACAGCATTAAAATGAACAGAGAACCAACTATATGGGAAAACATATTTGCCAATGATGCCTTGGACAAGGTTTTGATCTCCAAAATATATAAAGAACTCATACGACTCCACTCCAGGGAGACAAGAAATCCAATTCAAAAATGGGCAAAAGACTTGAACAGACACTTCTCCAAGGAGGATATACAGAGGGCACAGAGACATATGAAAAGATGCTCAGCATCACTAGCCATCAGAGAGATGTAAATTAAAACCACCATGAGATACCACTTGACACCAGTCAGAATGGCCACCATAAACAAATCAACAGACAAGTGTTGGAGAGGATGAGGAGAAAAGGGAACTCTAGTGTACTGTTGGTGGGATTGCAGACTGGTACAGCCACTGTGGAAAACTGTGTGCAATTCCCTCAGAAAACTAAAAATGGATTTGCCTTTTGACCCAGCAATTCCACTGCTGGGATTATACCCTAAGAGCCCTGAAACACCAATCCAAAAGAACCTGTGCACCCCAATGTTCATAGCAGCACAATTTACAATAGCCAAGTGCTGGAAGCAACCTAAGTGCCCATCAGTAAATGAGTGGATCAAAAAACTGTGGTACATTTACACAATGGAATTCTATGCAGCAGAGAGAAAGAAGGAGATCCTACCCTTTGCAACAGCATGGATGGAACTAGAGAGCATTATGCTAAGTGAAATAAGCCAGGCGGTGAGGGAGAAATACCACATGATCTCACCTTTAACTGGAACATAATCAACAAAAGAAATCAGCA
>VMDR010018467.1:0-19160 GCA_007922815.1 Macrotus californicus
TTCTTCTGTGTGTTATTCCATTGTGTAAATGTACCACAGTTTTTCATCCACTCATTTACTGATGGGCACTTAGGCTGTTTTCAGCACTTGGCTATTGTAAATAATGCTCATATGAACATTGGGGTGCACAGGTTCTTTTGAATTGGTGATTCAGGATTCTTAGGGTACAGTCCCAGTTGTGGGATTGTTAGATCAAAAGGCTGTTCCATCTTTAGTTTTTTGAGGAAATCCCATACTGTTTTCCACAGTGGTTGCACCAGTCTGCATTCCCACCAACAGTGTACCAGGGTTGCCTTTCTCACCAGCACTTGTTGTTTGTTGATTTATTGATGATGGCCATTCTGACTGGTATGTAGTGGTATCACATTGTGGTTTTAATTTGCATCTCTCTGGTGGCTAGTGATGCTGAGCATCCTCTCGTAAGTCTCTGGGCCATTTGTTTGTCCTCCATTTTTTAATTGGATTGTTTGACTTGGTGGTGTGGAGTCATATGAGTTCTTTAAATATTTTGGAGATCAAACCCTTGTCCGGTGTGTCATTGGTAAAGATGTTTTCCCATACAGTCAGTTCCCTTTTCATTTTGCTGATGTTTTCTTTAGCCGTGCAGAAGCTTTTTAATTTGATGTAGTCCCATCTGTTTATTTTTTTCCTTGACCTAGAGGACATATTGGTGAAAATATTGCTGCATGCGATACCTGAGACTTTCCTGCCTATGTTTTCCTCTAGAATTTTTATGGTGTCACAACTTATATTTAAGTCTTTTATCCATCTTGACTTTTATTTTTGTGGTGTAAGTTGGTGGTCTAGTTGAACGCTTTTTAATGAACTGGTAAGCAAAGTACATTCCTGAGTCCTGAGTCATTCTAGCAAATTGTTAAACCTGAGTAGGGGGTCATGAGAACCCCTGAATTTGCAGTTCACTGGGCAGAAGTGTGGGCAACCTGGGCACCTTACTTGCAGCTGATGTCTGGAGTAGGGACAGTCTTGCGGGACCGAGCCCTTAACCTGTGGAGTCTGCAGGCTATGGGAGTTAATGTCAGAACCAAAAATTGAGTTGTTGGACTCCCAGCTGGTATCAGTGAATTGCAGAATTGGTGTGGAAAATGACAGATATTTACTGTCAGGAAAAACAAAAAAACATACAAAGCAGCGGGAACTACTTTGGCCAAGGAAGCATGGCGTGACATAGTGCAGTCCCTGCCAGGCAGAGCCTGAAGTGTGTTTCCCCGTCTCTCTCCATGTGTCATGGTGACCAGCAATGTTCTGAACTGAGGCTGCTCCTTCAGCCCGGGTGCCAGTGTGGAGACGATGCTGAGCAGAGCTGCAAATGGGCCATGAGCAAGAAATAAACCTTGTTGTTAAGGTTTAGGCATAACTTGTCTCCACAGCATAACCTGGCTTATTAGAGTTCAAGGGATACAGAATAAAGGGTTTATTATGGAAATTCGACTATGCAGTTGTGGGAACTGGGAACAAGTCACTCTGAGGGTGTTGCCTCCAGTCTCCTGGTGGGCCTGGAGCCGCCACTGGTCAGTGGGGCTGGAAGAGATGGAGTACAAAGTGGAACCTGCCTATCTCTGGCTGCCTCTGATCTTCACTACTGGCTACCTGTGGAAGGAACTGGCATTCGGTGCTACAGACCTGCGTGTGTACCTGCACAGAACTTGAAGAAGGTGAAGAAGGAGATGTCACGGGATCTGAAAAGTTGTGGGCCAGACTTCTGCTCCCTGGACATAGTGAGGGTGAACGGGAAGGTCAGGGACTGTGTGGGTGAGTTGTGGACGCCTGGGCCTCAGGGCAGGCTGACTTCTGCTTCACCTCTGCCTTGCTTTTATCTCCAGCAATTTCTCCTGTGGCCAATCATAACTCAGAACTGGATGGGAATTCCGGGAAGCTTAGCTAAATTGACAAACACGAATGCACCACTGCTTATGAACACACTCCAGGAAAAAAATGCAGGCTCTTCCCAAATCCCTATCTGGACTCAGACTCGTGAATGGAGAGGGAACATTTTTGTACGTCAATCTCTTTTTGCTTCCTTAAGCTCAAGACCCAACAAGAGCAAGGCTAATGGTGGGTTACCTAGGCTCTTTGTCAGAGGATTATATCTGATCTTGGCCCTTGAGATTAGCACTTGGCCCAAAGAAGGAGAATAAGACCCTCTCCTCCTAAGACCTGAAGCTGAACTTTACTAAGCCACCTCTGTCCATGTCTCTTTACCCTGGTCCTGCCAGACCTTGCAAGGGTGATGGGGGCAGGGAGAGAGAAGATAATGAGAAAGAAATTTTACTTCTGTTAGGTCCCATTTATGGTTCTTTACCTGTCCCATTAAATTGGTACCTTTTTGAGGGTTACATGTTATCTTTGGCCTATAACAGGATTCTTTGCTTTTGGAAACAGGGACAAGTGGCGAGGCTTGAGCACCACCAGAAGTTAGAGAGTTCTCAGTGAACTGACTCATGCCCAAGGCTTGTTGGACGGTTACTCTCCATAGGGCATCTGTGCACCCCTGCTCCCACCAGTTGAACTGCATGCTCACCCAGAATTAGTTGTATTTATTCCAAACCCCGTTGAGGCCCATTAGACCAATAAGTTATGAATGGAAGTGATGCCCGCAGTTTCCATTTCACTCCTGAATAATGAAGCTGCTTCTGCCCTCTCTGTATCTCTTACTGTATCAGTTGTTTCTAGCAGTAGCTGTTGGATTCAATTTGCAGTTTTGTTCTCCCCTATTAGAATCGGCATCCTTGTGCAACATCAGAGAGATCAGCACCATGTGCCAGCGAACCCCTCCACCCTCAGGTTTGCTCTCAGCTCTGCAGGGTGTCTGCTCAAAGCGCCCGCCCGGGGCACCAGCATCAGCAGGGAGTGCTCTTCCTCCAGGGCTGAATTCCGGCTCTTCCTGCAAGCTCCAAAGTCTAGTAATCCTAATTTATTCTCTTTGTTCACAAGTCCAGAACTAAGTATAGAACAGACACTAATGAAGCTTCTAATCACAGCTCTTGAGCTTTGGGGAAGACCATTTTCAAAATTGGTTTTGCGTTATGGCTGTCTGTCCATTCCTGGAAGAAAGTATTTTTCTCTAGATTACATTACATCTCTACTTAAAAATTCTTAATGGCTTTCCACTGTCCTCTGAACAAAACCTCAAGGTTTTACCCTTTCCTCCAAAGCCTTGTATGAACTTGTATGAACTTGCCCTGGGTGGTATCTCTCAGACTTCATATCTTAACTGCTCTCTCCCTTCTGTTCACTACACTCCAGCCACCCTGGATTTACCTCTGTCAGCGCCTAAACTCAGGAGGCTTGCAATTTACAAAGTTGCAATTTACAAATCTGCCTTGCAATTTACAAAGATCCTTGCCTGGAATCTCTCTCTTGAGACCTTTGCACAACAGGTTATAGTTTTCTCACCATTTTAAAAAGGCCTTTTCTAAACTTTCTAAGAACCCCATTTTCTCTATTTAATCCTGTTTATTTCTTTCATAGCATTTGCCACAACCTGTAATTACTTTCTTCGTTTGCCTATTTTGTTCTCCATGACTGTAATCTCAGAAGGGCATCTATTTTGTCTATCTTGTGGATTACCCTCTTTAAATATCCAGTGAATAAAAAAAATGAATTTAGTTTTTGGAACTATTTAGTTTTAGAACTATCTAAAATATGCAAATATATGCAAATTGTTACTTTTATGCTTCAAAGGAACCCAGAAACTCAAAGTACCTAAATATAATTTTTTTCTTTTCCTAAACCAACTTCAAACAAGTAGACAACTATTTCCACAGGATGGGCCATTCACGGACTACAGTGAGTCATCTGGGAAAGACATCAGCAGCACTGGGGCCAGCACAGCCCTGATGCAAGACCTTGTTGATGCGAGACACTGCTAGAGTGAAGAAGAGCTGTTGTAAACCGTGCACCAACGTGTTTCATCCTGGCAAATGCACAGTACAAATCTTACAGGCGATGTCTTCCTCCAGCCTGGCCACACTTCATCATGAGGCTGAAGGTGTCCATAAACGCGCCCTGAACACTGGCTCGAAAGGAAAAAAAGTACAGTCTTATCAAGCAAGCACAAATTTAAAGCAAAGTATAAGAGTTAGCAAAGGACCCACAGACAACGGGGTGGGGACTGACTGTGGGAACAGGGGGTATGGGGTGGGCAGGAAGGGGAGAGCAGCGGGGAAAACAGTGGTACAACTGCAACTGAACAACAATCATAAAAAGAGTCCATGAAATTGGTGAGATTTTCTTTTAACAAAGCCCTGCCAAATTATATCGGCCCAAGAAGTTTTTCCAGGTGATACTGACTCACCTTGCTTTCCAAAGCATGAGAGGCCCACCTGAATCAGAGGGCTGGCTATCAGTATCCTGGCACCAATGCTTGCGATCTGGTTAATACCTCACACTTTGGGAGCATTGTATTAAATTAAGAGCCAGCTGACACTTCTCTTTGCCCTCATATATTGGTACATTTTTGCTATGCCATAACTATACAATCAATGAAATAAGTTTCTAAACCATTTAATGTTTATACATGCATGTGGCCTAATAAGATTGATATACAACTTTATTTTAGATTATTCAGAGAGTGATTTACCAACTGATATGTTCTCCAAGTCTTATACTTCTCCCACTGAAAGTATTTACTGCCCTCTCCACAAGCACATATCTACAGGACACTGGGTGGAGGAAGCGAACAAGACAAGTCTGCCCTGCAAACTCAGTCTCAGGGCAAGATGACTAGCCTGCCCACAGCCCCCTGCACTGCTCCACAGCCATGATGTCCTGTGATGGCTTCCTTGTCAGGTAGCCGATGTCGATGGACAATCCTACACCACTTCATGAGGGGAATATGCTCTGAGAAATGAGTTGTTAGCCAATCTGGTTGTTGTGCAAACATCACAGAGTGCAGTTGCACACACCTGGATGGTCTAGCCTTTTACACACCTGGGCTAGATGGTTCAGCCCATTGCTCCTGGCCTACAAACCTGTAATGAATGTTGTAGGCAACTGTAACACACGGATATGAGTGTGTATATTTAAACACAGAAAAGATTCAGTAAAAAGGCAGTATAAAAATTACAATGAGATTACAATCTTACGAGACCGCCATTGATTGTATATGTGGTCGTCTTTGACCCAAGTGCCATTACGTGGCACGTGACTGCATAAGCACATGATCCTCAGATTTCTGCTCATGCGCCGTCATAATTTTATAGGAACAGTAGAACTGACTTTCTCTGCTATCAATAAAACAGAGTCTATTCAAATTTTTCAAGTGTGGAGACACGAGCCAGCTTTCCCGTGTTTTCCACTGTTTATATTTTTAAGGCCTCGATGAAGCTGAGCATAAATCCCCCTGCATCACGGCTCTCAACCACAAACATTATACCCTGAGTCATCCATAGACAGTGGCAAAGTGGGAAACTTATCTGCACCCTCACAAACAGAGAGTTCCACACTAGGGCTCTCTATTACTGGTGATTTAGACAAAAAATAGCCTGTTTCCCAGATGTACTTTTTGTCAGGGCTCTGTTTCTAGAAAACCATCACATAACGAAATGGAGAGAGCACTGTAATTACAAAAGAAATACCCTCTAAAGGTGCTTGCTAGACTCCATCATTTATGACATGTAGTATTGTTAAACTGATTTACAGTCTCCCTCAGTAGGACAAAGCCATACACTCTCAAATTGTTTTTCTCAGACTTCCAATCCTTTAATACAGGTGTGTGCCGGGAAGAAACATGAAGCTTTCAAAAGCAAGAGACTAGTTAACAGTGTTCTGCGAGGACTTGGATCTTCCTAGCGGTCCAGAGCAATGGCCCCTCTGGATGGGAAATCTTTGTATATATAATAAACTATGTTGTTATTGGTGGGGAGAAAAGACTGAAGGTGAGGGGCCCCTAGAATCACTGATCATTCTTTCTCTCCCCCCTACTCTTCTCTAATGCCAGAAGGGGCCCACATTGGGGGAAAGGGGTCACAATGGAGGAAGCTAAGGTTTCCCGATTTTTCAACTGTCCCTGACCTTTTATTTGGGTGTAGATTGACATCCAAACAGACCAGCAGACACCTGGGCCATAGGCCAAATGGAAATGGACTGCTGGGCCAGGCCCTAGTTTCCTTTTAGATACCCTTCCTCCTTGTATGTGACTTAGAGGCTTCACGCTGCTCTCTGCTCAGCCCCATTCACCCAGACATTACAAACAAAAGCATTTCCCTAGCTATGCTTAAAATAAATAATTATCACTTGAAGAGTACATGCAGCAACACAAACCCCTGATTATTTGAAACCCTGTTATACACAAGCAAATGTGGACGATTCTGCATAGATGACCAAATACTTTCTCAATTTCCACTTTTAGTTCCTATTCTAATTCACCTTATATACTTGTAGAACTATCCAATTACTCATTCTCTCACAACACTGTCTACGTTTCTCCGAAACCCCAAAATGTATAATTACTGAAAATTGCCATTAGAACAAAATTCCCAAATTTTAATCTCGGTGATTTAAAGCTCTCCACTCATTTAGTGAAAAATACGTGTCAGGAACTCCACTAGGCATTGCCGAGGATACAAAATGAGCACAATTAAGATTCCTGCTTTCAAGGAATTTACAACCTAGTTGGGAGAACATATGTACAAAAACAACCCACGAGGCAGACAATATGAGCCACAAAGGAGACATAAATAATCACGACAATTCTATACCAAGCATTTACCGCCTTCTAGGTAGTCCACATCTCTTACCCCAAACCCTCACAACAACACTGTTACATGGAGGTAAGTGTCTGCACTTAGAGATCACAATAGCATTGTGTATTCAGGGTTACATTTAATCCCTATAAAAACTCATTTTATAAGTGAGTGTTGGTGATTTGCCCGAGGTCACAGAACTAGTCAGTGGCTGCTAAGGTCTGAATGTATGTTTGATCCAAATACACATGTTGGAATCCTAATGCCCAGTGATATTTGGAGATGGGACCTTTGAGAAATATTAGGTCATGAGGGTGGAGCTCACATGAATAGGATTAGTGCCCTTATAAAAGAGGGCTGAGAAAGCCCCTTAGCCCCTTTCTACCATGTGAGGACACAGTGAGAAGTCAGTGAGCAGTCTGCAACTCAGAAGAGGGCCTTCACTAAAACTAACTAGCCTTCAGTCCTGATCTTGGACTCTGTTTCCAGAACTGTGAGAAGTAAATTTCTGTTGTTTTTTCAATCACCACATCTGTGATATTTTTTGATAGCAGCCTGAATGGACTAAGACAATGGCAGAACCAAGTTTCAAACTCAGGGCTCTCTACCCCAACTCCAAAGTCCTTCTTCTTTGGACTAGCCATGAGCCTTCTTAGGGGAAAGAGCTGGAGAAGGTCAGCAGCTCGCCAGAGTTCATCAAGCTCTTAAGTGGCAGTGAAGACTAAAAGATAAATTTATTTTACTTCACATCATATACTCATTTCTTTTTCCTCTTTTTGCTCTTCTTCCCTTTTCTTCCTGAACAAGTTGGCTCCAAAGCCATGAGGTAAGGCAGAACAAGGTAGGTTTTCTTGTTTGGGTTGGGGTGTGAAAACCCAGAACCTGGGCAGGGTGACAAGGATGTCTCTGTAGGCAGGAGCTTGAAGAAGTGAGGAGGGAGGGGAGTATGTGGTGTCAGAGTCTGGGCAGGCTCATGAAGGAGTCCGCATGGAGAGCTTGGCCAGGCGATGGGTTAGAGCCCTGTTGTGGTGAGGAGAGTCCCCATGTGGATGGGCGCTCATTCTGAGTGTCAGGGCTTGAGCAAGTTAAGAAGGCTTTCTGCACGGGGCAGTGGGGGCCTGGCACAGGGCCTTATGTGGTGTATGTGGTGTTGTGTGTGTGTATCAAGGCAGCGGAGTCGTATGAATGGGTTACATACAAGGGGATTGGTCAAATAACTAAACGCATTTCAGATAATGGGAGGCTGGTTTCTCAATGCCAGTGAAGAGAATTACAAATATGGAAAAGGAAAAATAAAATAAAACAAGTAAACATAAAGTAAAATTAAAACAGGTATTAATGTAAACTCATGGGTTTCAGTATAAAAGTAGATACAGAAGGAAATGTGAGTGTACATGTGAATTCTGGGATATACATATGTGTGTGTGTGTATAAACATGTGTTCCCATGTTCTGTCTATCCCAGCTTCAGTGAGAGCACCTGGTGCCCAGATCTTAGCTTCTCAATGCCATTTCCCCCCAAAAGAAGCCAGAACTCTTTGGAGAAATAGCTAATTCCAGGGCTGGGCAGGGTCAGTACTAGTTGAATTGGGAACTTTCTCTTGTATCAGAAAGACAAGAGCTAAAAAATAATAAGAATATGTCAATAAGACATATAAGCCAACTTAATGGGGCTCCCACTGGCCTCGTATAGGAAAAATATGGCATCCATACAGATCATGATAATAACTGACTACATCTATTGAATAAAACAGAAAACAATGAGTTCCTATTAATATAAATTACTATATACATAGATAAATTAAAAGCTTTACGAGAAAGGGGACATTATGTAGTTTCAAAGTGACTCCCTACAAGGCACTTGAAAAAACAGTGGAGAAGCCTGGCAGACACCTTCTCAGTCAACGGATCCCAGTGAAGATTGTCACCATGGGCACCCTGACACTTGTCCCGTGATAGGGTGTGACGAGCCCATGGTGACATCCTGGTGTTCCTTCCAAAGAAGCATAACCAGATTCTAGCCACGAGGGAGCATCAAACAAACCCAAATCAAGACACAAAACAGCTGGCCCGAAATCTGAAAAGTATCAAGATCATGAATCAAGGGAAGACCTATTTTCAGACTGAGGGAAACTAAAGAAAGAGGACAATTCAATCCATACTGTGATTCCGTACCAGATGCTCTTACTGTTGGAGCAGTGGCCAGAGCTGAGTGTGGTCTGAAGACCGACTGGTACAGTGAGGCATCCGTGTTACTTTCTGGTTTTGAGGATCCGACTGTGGCTGTTAGGAGAAAGCCCTTGTTTGGAGGACAGACACTCGGAAGTGTCCAGAGAAATGGGACAAACTACTTTCACATGGTTCAGGAAGAAAGCCCTTTGTGCTATGCTGCCAAGTTTTCTGCAAGTTTACAGTTGTTTTAAAATTTAAAAAAAAGTTGTTAGAAAGATATATACTCCCTTGTACTAGACTGTGCAAACGTCTTCATAGACAAAACGGAGTCTGGGGAGAATTTAGACAGGTAGAGAGTTGTTTGAGGACATCTTTTCATGTGAAAACAGTGGCGTGTTCAAACACATTTAGTATTTAGTGCCTTCCCCTCCCCACCTTTGTGAACAGGGAAGTAGAAGGCAGAATGGAAAACTGGCTAAGATGGGCACTGGATGCAAACCAGGATTCCAATGCTGAGTTTGTTTTCAACAAACGTTGTTAGTAGACCTTTGACTATTTGAGTCTCAGTTTCATTGTCTATAACAGGGAATAAAGCTGGTGTTTGTGCGTGTAAATTAATGAGTTTGTGTATGCAAAGGGCTCAGCCAGTTCCTGTCACATGGCAGCGCTGGCAGTGATGACGAGGATACAGCCACAGTGACGATGTGAGCCTTGCTGCAGGGAAGGTCGTCTGCCTGTGCTGTGTAGAGAGGGGAGGGGGCTGGTTCACAGGGACCCTGAAGGAAGGCAGAGCAGTTGGTAGCGATTAGCAATTGTCCAGATAAGAGTAGAATAATGGCTATCAGAATGGAAGGACTGGCAGATGAGAGTTTGTTAGGGTAAATTCTCCAGACTTAAAACAATGAATTAGATCTCTGGAAGGTTAAAGATGGCTCTGAGGTGCAGTTTCTGGCAGAGAGAGGGGAGCCATTACTGATTAGGGAAACCAAAACTTACTGGGGTTCCTTGCAAGAGAGCTCTAAGTCCAAGACTCCCCAGTTAGGCCCCTCTAACCTCAGAAGTGGAAACAAAGATATAGGCACACTTTAAGGCTTATTGGGTCTTCATTCCTCTGGCTGCACCTTTATTCTTTCTTGCCCATACGCTGTTCCTGCACATTCCACTTAGGCACTCAAAGCTCTGTACTTGCTCGGGTCTTGTTCAGGATTTGTGCTTTAATGTTGAAGGAATGACATGACTGCCCCAGAAGAGCTTACCATCTTGCTGGTGAGACAGATGACACGTCCAGGAAACAGAAAGAACCGTGCAATTGTCTCTCACTGTAGGCGTAGAGCTGGCTGAAGTCTACGGTGGTCCATCCCTGATTTCTCTCTCTTCTTTGCCTATTACTCTCCTGTTACGTCCCCAAAGCTCATTATTATTTTCTGAAAATGATGTGCTTCTATCAGATGGCAAACGACACAATGGCTATCCAAGCTGTTCTTGTCACTGTGTGTGTGTGTTTGAAGATAAAGGACTGCATCTAAGGTGTTAGTTTATTTAACTCAGTTCTTGTGTGACGAAACCTCCTTTAACAAAACTGCAATCTCTTATATGTGTGTTTTCAAAGTCACAGGAAGAGCAGCAGAGAGCAGAATCAAATGCACAGAACGTTCTTGAAACCATCATAGAAGTAAAATGTCTATACCCACGTTATCCATTAGAAGGGACACAGGTCTGTTTCCTGCTACAATTGGTGCATCAAGCAAATTTTCTAATTTAGAAAGGTTTAATTCAACTCATTTTACACATTAAGTATAATGTCAATGTATTTTAATTAGTGATTAAAATTGCCGATATAACACCGTGGTTTTTTTAATATTGTAAAATGGCCCATCATGTGGCAAAATGCACATCCCAATTCAGCAATGATCAGATCACGGCAAACAACAAAGGGAAACACTGGCCTTTAAAGGAATTTTGTAAGGACTATTTGACTCAAGGTCAAAAAACATTTACCGCGAAATGAATTGAGAATCACAGTGTGGCCTTCTAAATCTTTTAGCATACAGCATTTGGTCAATCAGTCTTGTCATAGGAATTGAAGCCAGAGATGGATAGGTAAAGCAGCTCGAACCCCAAACAAATACATCGGATAATGGAGAACAGGTGGCAGACAATTAGAAGGCCTGGGGCCATGCCATGGCTTTTTTTTTTTTTTTGCTGGTCTTGCTCTGTCGTTAGGTAAGCTGTAAACCACTACAGAGTCCTTCTCCAAACCAGATGTCAAAATTGGGTGTAAATACTTCAAAGGGGGAAAGACTGGAAGGATAATGGCACATGGAAAAACAAAAATGACAAGGAACATTCCGTCTGCAGCGATTAAAAAACCCCACACAGATCGGGTGGGGTGTGCTTTTTTCTGAAAATGACACTCACTTTGAAGTCTGCCCTTTGAGTCAGAGCTCTGGTAGGCAAAGGGCCTCCCTGACTGCTGACATGACGAATCAAAGGAAGCACCTTGCGCTCCAAGGGAGGTGTGTGGCCACACAGACCCTGCAAACTGAGCAGCACAGCAGCTAATGGACGTGGAGCCAAAGTCCTATAAAAAACATCACTGCTTTTGGTTTTTAAAGGATGGACTCCTTTGAAAAAGGCCGTTAGGAATGAAAATTCAATGGTGCTTAGTGCCAAATTGCTTACGTGTTTTTTCCCCCGGGGAAAACAGAACGAGCAAATCATTAGTTGATATTGATCATCTACCTGGAGTCTGTTCTGCAAATGTGCATGATTTGTAATGCAGGTCTGTCTCTGGCACGCTGACTCTCAGGGAGATCGTCTCTGTCTCTGAAATGACATCTTCGCTTTGACGGAGTTTTTGGAGACTGCCAGGCTCCTCGTGCACCACCTTGGAGAATGCCTTCTGCAGATACTGGGCTCAGACGGGTCACCGTCACAAGTAAACCCTTCCTTTACTATTGCCAAGGACACTTTCAGGCAGAATTTCACTCATAAATGGTTGCAGCTAATTCATGATTTCTATTTCTCTGTGAGACACCCAGATAGCTTTTGAACAGCCTTCCAGGGAAAATACAAATCCCCATGTCTCCGGATTAATAACTCAAATCTCCAGGGGGACAGCAGCCACTGTCCCGCTGTTCTCTTGCTTGGCGTCCTCCTCGCTGCTCACTATTGCTTCACATTGCTCTTGGTTTAGTTTTCCTGTAGGAGAGCATCTTCCTCCAAAGATAACGCTGTTTGGATGAACCATCATCTGTCCGTAGTCAGTGCTCCTGGTGCTGACCTTGAAGTCGTTTTCCTCATGTACTGGGAGGGGCACCCCCTCATTGCCTACAGTAAGCACCCCACCTGCAGACAACACCCTAGAAGCTATTATGTCTGTGTCTGAGACCTGAGCCTCCACCTCCTCAACTCCAATGACCTGCATTTTCACGCCTCTTCAGACATCCCCTTTAAGGGGCAACACCTTGTAATGCCATTGAAATATTTTTTATATATATTTATTTATTTTTAGACAGAAGGGAAGGGAGAGGGAAAGAGAGGGAGAGAAGTATCCATGTGTGGTTGCCTCTCCCATGCGCCCTACTAGGAACCTGGCCTGCAACCCAGGCATGTACCCTGACTGGGAATCGAACCAACAGCCCTTTGGTTGGTAGGCCGGCTCACAATCCACTAAGCCACAAGGCTTCCTTCAGCCAGGGCTGCCTTTGAAATCTTACATCTCAATTTCCAACTCTTGGGCTACAAATTCCTAGCTATGCTTTCACCTTTCTGAGTTTTAATATCATTTAGATATCTCGCCCTATATCCCTTGGTTTCTCCAGACTTCTGGTTCCCCCTTAGCTTTGATTCTTTCTTTACCCAAATTGGGACAAGTGTGGTTGATAGCACTGCAAATAACCTCACCATATAACTGCATGTTGTTATCCCCTCATCACCAAATCCCAGCCCTAGACCAACGCTCCAGGTGACCTTTTCCATCCTAATCCCCAGAGAAACAGAGCTGCTGGCAAGATGGAGGGCATGTGTACAGTGGTTTCTCTAATCTCAGCAGGACACCTAATGCTGCCCATTAATCCTCCTTCATATTCCCTGGACATGCTACATGAGATGCTCAGGAATGCTGGGGAGGCACAAAGCTGTCCCTTACAGAAAAATGGCCATTTGGAGTAGAGGGTGGCCGCTCCATAGGCTATTCAACAACCTATAGTGGGGCCTGGCAGGAAAAGTGAGTCAGATATCCTGCACTGGAATCTGAACTGTAAGAACAGAAAGAATGTATCAGTTGGCATCTGAAGAGGCTGAGAGAGGGGTAAGACATTTGGAGAGCAAGAATCACAGTAACAGTAGGACCTCTCCTCTCCCCACTTCTTTCTTTATAAATGTGCATACTATTTATTATTTAGACAATGGGGTAAAGAGAGGGGGCAACCCAGATGACTCCTCTCTCACACTGGATGTGAGACAGGCAGGCTTGTTCAGGGGAGATCCAGGTCTCATGGAACTGGAAGCACATACAGTTTTGAGGTGTCATCTCAAAAAATACAAAATTAATATGGTCACAAAAGCAACTCAAATGAATATAAAAATTGTTGCTACTTCATATTGAGCTACATGGTTGGGCAATCAAATTATTTTTATATGGCAATCACTGACTTACTGGTGATATTTGTGTGTGTGTGTGTGTGTGTGTGTGTGTGTGTGTGTGTTTAATATGTGACCCAAAACAACTCTTCTTCCAGTGTGGTCCAGAGATGCCAAAAGGGTGGACACCCCTAGGTGCTCCCTCAGATTTGATATGATACATCAGTAAGCTTAAAACACACGACATTTCCACACAGATATGCTAGAAGTGCTACAGATTTCTGTTCTGAAAACACAAATTCTAAAAACAGGAAATTTTACTCCACATGATTTCCATTAAAAACATATGGTACATTTGTCCTTGTATGGGCTTCACTACCAACCATATTTCTGACAGCAGAGAATGTGTGTTTTGACTAGACATTTGAGAAACAAATATTTTGCTTATGATTATACATATCCGAGGAAATGATGAATATTTTACACAGTAGCTTCTGGTTTCACACATTTCCAACCTTGCTTCTTAAACACTAGTTCTGGTACTGGGCACTATGGGATCACTTTGTATCACTTTACGTTTCCCCCGCCCTTGCCACAAAGTTACTGTGTTGGCACACTGGGTGGAAGGACACAGCTAGTAGTAACTGTAGAACCAGTGACGTCAAGTCCTATAGATATAGTCCCACTTAAAGCAAACTGAGTGTATCCCAAATGCCACCTCCCTTCAGGGGCTCTCTCAAATGGCGTGTCCTTTCCTAGGACGAGAGGACACGGGTGACAGGGGAAAAATCTTAGTTAAAGTAAGTTAAAAATCTTACTTTTTCCAATACATATGGGCCTGTGAACACACTGGGAAGGGATTTCAAGGTGAGAGATTCTAAAGATTCCATTTTATTAGCTTTGTAGTAAATTTAGCTTTGCACCTGCACTCCTAAGGCTTGCCTAGCACATAGTCTGGAGGTTCCTGGTAGGGAAGATCAGCTGCTTCCATATACTGATTGAAGAAGAGAAATCTTCCTTATCCTTGTTGACGACCACAAAGGTAGCAAGGGTAGTCAAGATCCAAAGAACTAGGATCAGTGTTTTTTGAGTCAGATGACATTAAAATTCCTTGAGACCCAAAGGAAAGCAGGAGATTAGCTGTAAGTAACCTGCTGACAGTTCTCACCAGAGAGTAACTTAACCCCAGGGTAAACCAATCTCATTTAAATACTCTGGACAAGGTCAAATGTGTATTATCAGGTAGAACACCCCTGCAGTCTTTGTATCCCAACCCGGGGGCTGTATCCCCAAACCCTTGGCCAGTCAGACCTCTCAGCCTTGAACTGTCCAGCCAGTATATCAACTCACTGGAGGTGATGACGCTGCTCCACTTAGAGCAGGGTTTGGCCAACTTCCTCTGTAAAAGGTCAAATAGGAAAAACGCTTTAGGTTTGGGGGGCTGTATGGTCTCAGCTGCAACTACCCGACTCCGCCAGAGTGGATGCGGCCATAGACAACATGCCAGGAAGTGGGTGCCGCTGTTCTGATACAACTCTATTATGGCTGCTGAAATTTGAACTGCAGATCATTTTCATGTGTCACAAAATATAATTGTTTGATTGTTTAACTATTAAAAATATAAAAGCCATTTTTAGTTTAAAGGCTATACAAAAACAGAAAGCAGGTCGGATTTTGCCTCAGACTGTAGTTTTTGCTGATCTCTGCTCTAAAATGTGCGCAGGAAAGATTTGGGAGGAAGCTGATGGCGGGTTCAGATGGGCACCGCTTTGCTGGCCTGCATTTCTGTGCAGAGGTAAGGCTGTGCATCTGTTGTTCTTTAGGCATTTTGCTGACTGTCTAAAACACCCTGTGGGCCTCCTCCCTCAAAGAGCTCAAGTGCAACATGGTCACCTTCCCTACCCATGGCCTTTGATCAGCTACTAGTGGTTTGGCTATTGCTTTGGATCAAAGCATATGTTACAGAGACACAGTATCAGTGCAGGCTTGTGGATACAACCCAATTACTACAACACCACTGGCAGCCAGGTGGGCTGCACCTATTCTGTCCAGGTGGATCGGCCCCTCTAGCTATCTGCACCTGGTGTCCCCTTCCTGTCACTGTGCTCCTTATGGGTCTCTCTCATGAGTATTGACGTCCAAGAAGCTTTTGCATAGAAAGGATTAGTCCTGGTTATTTGCATTTTTAAGATATATCAATTTAGTAATGTTATATAATTTAAAACATCCTTTTCATTAACTTTTAAGTGTAGCATACAACTCTTATTATTCCATTTATAAATCTGTATCTAAAATAAGAATTTTACCTTCCCATGGCCTTTGATTTTTTTATTAATTTGAGTTGCACTGGATAAACATCCTTAAGTAATAATCAGCCTTTAAAGTGTCAAGTTCGTTTAAACATTTTACAATGCATTTACCAATGTATCCCATAGATTTTACTCCAAACACCTGACCAGCAAGTTTACTACCTAAACAAGGAAATCCTCTCTGTACACTTAAGTTAAACTTACAAACTTTAATGTTATTAAACTTACAATTATGGAGACTCAAGTTCTTCTAAGCTTTCCATTATTATTTGTAAGTGCGGTTAGATCTCTTCCCAATTTTCAACTTAAAATCCCAAGTCTATAGTCAATTACACAATTAAATTGGAATCTCCCTGACTAATCCATCAGGTTCTCTATCATGTCAAATTTTCTTAAACATCACAAGCACAATAAATACCAAACACACACAGATTACCCCAGTGATCGTAAAACCTATGTCTAAATTAATCCCCAAAGTAAAGATAATGTAACTTGATATACTTTCATTACTTCCTAATTTTAAAGCATCTGGGGTCAAAAAGACCTTACCTTTTAAATCGAGGGTCACCAAACTACACAGAGCCCAGTGCCTGCTGCCTGTTTGGGTATGATCCCGAGCTAAGACTAGTTCTTACATTTAAATGTAAGTGGAAAAGAACAGTAAAAGAAGAAGACTTCAGCATCTGTAAGTAAAGTTTTACAGGAACACGGCTATGCTCAGTTGTTTACATACTGTCTGTGACTGCTTTCAGGCTAGGACGTGAGCCTGGAGCGGTTTGGAGAGGCCATATGGCCTTGAAACCTAACATACTCTCACAGAAAGGTGGGCTTTTGTTGTTGTTTTTTAGAAGACCCAAGCACTGCTGTGCTTGAACTTCAAAAACCCAAATAAAGGGTCACTGTAGCCGACACTTTGGCCTGAAGGGTGTTGGGAGATGATGGGTGAGGAGCTTCTTTTAAAGGCTATTTAACCTCTTTCCTCCTTCATTTACCCAGAGAAGAGCAAACAATAAAAACTAAGGAAAGGAAAGAAAGGAAGGGAAAGGGCAGAGCCATATGGGGTGGGCAAAAGTAGGTTTTCATCTGTGAGTCCTCAATACAGATTTATTCTTATATTATTTATTAATCATTACACTTTTTATTATTATTAACCTACTTTTGCCCACCCCCATATTTTGGTATAAGAACAGAGACACCCCCACCCCATAAATCCCTTATACACCCACCCACGAAGACACAAGATATAAATGTGTGTGCAGCTGGAGGAAGGCTGGGGGCCAGTTCTCACAGCTCCGCGGGGAGGAAGCGCCCTGGGACCCTCGCCCTGTGCTCCGGGTCTCACAGGAAAACAGAGGCTCATGCTTCCGTCAAGCCTAGAGCTCCCAGGTAGGGGGTTTTGCTTTCTTCCCTAGCTGTTTATGAGACTGTTCACCCATCTTCTTAGCACGTTGCTCCTCTTACCTTGACAGATGGTTTAACTAAATACTTTAAACCTTTCTGCAGCAAGCATCTCAAAATTCAGTGTAAGCTTAATGTACATCTTACCTGTCATCACATCAGGAAGTCTTACATGTAGTACTTGCATGTATGCTTTGATATGCAATAGTTTGTAATTCGAATTCATAACTTTTCTCGTAAGCAATATTTCCACAGCACTTCTGAGTAAGAAGTCAAGTCATACTGGAGCAAAGTGTCACCCGGATGAGGACAGAGAAAGTTCAGGCCCTTTGGCTGTCGTTAGCTTTGCCTTTCCAGGAACTCACGAAAAGAATTGTTGAAATGCCTCCAGAGCGTAATTTAGAGTCCAGTTTTCATTTCTAGAAATCTAATGTCTTAAAGGTAAAGTAAGGAAAGATACTTGAAATAGGAGGGCAAAATCTGTATGGAGAGGAAAAATAAGCCAGAGGCTTAAAATAAACTTAACTCCTTATTATTACATGGAATCATGGCAGGAAATTGATAGCCCTTCCATTGCTAAAACAATACTTTAAAATATAGCTGTATTTTAAAAAAAATACTCAATGAATGGACAACTCAAAATGCCCTCTGAAATAGAAAATTATTCTCAAACAAAATCATATCAGTTTGCTCACTCTAAATGTCAAAGGTATCTTGCTTTTTGAGTTTCCACTTTAGTTCAGCTCTAAAGTACAATTTGTTTACCAAGATCATGAGTGATGGGGACTAGAAGCCGGAGTTACATTGAAGATTGATGTTGGGGAGCCATAATTACGAGACTTGTATAGAGAAACTTCAGGGTAGAGAGCTAGGAATGTGGTAGTTATATGGTGTTGTAAATATTTTTTAGCCCATTTCAAAAGTTTTGTAAGTCTATTTTGCTTTTTGTAATTTTAATTAATTTTTTTTTGGTAGTGAAACACTTGAGATCTAGTCTGTTAGTAAATTATTAAGGTGGTTTTGATCAAATCCTTTTAAAAAATTAAACAAAAAAGTCAATTCACTTTTTAAAAAGGGTTTGATCAAATCTGCTCAGTCAGTGGTTCCAGGCAGCACAGCACTCTCACTTCAGAAGGACTCTGTGCTAACGAGATTACACACCGGCTAACGGCCAGCACGCCTCCTTGAACGGACCATTACATAGCTTTATAGGATGCAGCGTGGAGGAGAAGGAGTAGAGAAAGAAATCTAATACCAAAGCAAGAGCTATGGGGCTACAGTTTACAAAACTCCAGTATTATGAACCTTTGAAAGCAACTGTTTGGAGGGGCAGGATAGAACCTTTAATGCGGGATGGGTGACAGCTTTTCTAAACCTTTCCTGAACCTCAAACCTGCTTTGTGAAGTCTTTCAGGAGGTGCGGGAGCCACTTCCTCATTTTCAGGTAGTATTGATAAGGAGAGACTGGTCCAGTGTTTTCAAGTTTTAAAAACATTTTTTCTACAAAATAAAACACCAAAACACGTGCAGAGCTTCTTTAATTATTACAAAGTGAAAAGCCATGTAACCATAACCATCCTTGGAAACAAAGCTTCCACCTCACCCTGAAAGGAGACCATTCTGAAATTTTCAGCAATCATTTTAAATTTTTTTGTTTGTATTTTTGGATCATCTAACAAGTTCTTTCTAATTGTCTCATCTATTCTTTGATATTTTGATTTAATATTCTTTTAATTTCTGGGGTTGATTTCTTTGTTGTTGTTCGATTTCTTTCCTCTCTCCGTTAGTTTGGAAATTATACTTCACTTGAAGAACAGCACCCTTTAACACTTCCTTTAGGGAATGTTGCAGATGAACTCTCCCAGTTTTGTCGTACATATTCCACCCTCATTCTGGAAAGATATTTTTGGTGGGTATATTCTTAAAGATTGGCATTGATAAAGTGAATTTGCATATTGGGACCCTACTGGTCTGGCCCACTTCACAAATGGATC
>VMDR010018468.1:0-19158 GCA_007922815.1 Macrotus californicus
TAAGCATTCAATGCATGAGTATCTTGGTTAGTGAAGAGCATTCTTATTCTCTATCAAAAAACTCATCAAAAACTGGGATTCTCTCTGTCCTGGTCCTCATCAGGGCTTGTGGTTTCTTCTTGACATTCTCCAACTCATCTGAGTCAGAGCTGGAGCTGTCCCAGAGCGGCTGTCCCCGGGCCCCTTGTCCACGGAGCCATGTTTCCTTTTTCCCGATTTTCCGGGGACGGTAGTCATTCCTTGCTTGATGTTCTAAAAATTCTGCATCCTGTGGATTTCCTGCACTTGGGTTTAAGGTTTCATCAGGCAACAAGGTTAGAAAGTCACCGTCCTCATTGCTGGGGATGCTGTGAAGGGTTTTCTTGGCTTTCGGTTCCCTCAGTTTCTCCATATTAATCCTTGCCTCCCTGTGCAGACCTTTCTTCAACTCCGCTTGGGTCTCTTGTCTTTTACGGTTCATTTCCAGCATTCGCATCTTATGTAAATATTGTCTTTTCCCAGAAGTATACATTGGAGTTTGTATCTTTTTTCCCAATTCCTGCTTTGCTGTGTGAGTTGTCCTGGCTCCTTGCTGGCTCAGGATCCTCTCAGAAGTAATTACTTGTGGCAGGTCAATGGGTTCAAGCTTCTGCAGAATATCTCCCATACCAGGTCTCTCGCAGAGGTGGCAGCTGCCCTTCCAAAGCTGGGTTCCGGTCCTGCAGCCTTGCCAGCGAATGTGCACTCTTCTCGTCCAGCTTCTGATCAAAATCTGGATTTTTTTTCTTAGTCTCTCTTTCTGATTATTCTTTGTTGGTGTACAAAAATGTCATTGATTTCTGAATATTGACTTTGTATCCCACTAATTTGCTGAATACACTTATTATGTCAAGTAGTTTTTTGGTGAAGCCTATAGGGTTTTTCCTTGTAGACTGTCATGTTGTCTGCAAATAAGGGTAATTTGGCTCCCTATTTTCCAATTTGGATGCCTTTTATTTCATCTTCTTGTCTGATTGTTGTGGCAAGGACTTCCAGTACTATGTTGAATAAAACTGGTGAGAGCAGACAGCCTTGTCTTATTCCTGATCTTAATGGAAATGCTTTTAGTTTTTGTCCATTGAGCATGATATTGGCAGTAGGTTTTTCATATATGGCCTTTGTTATGTTGAAGTATGCTTCCTCTATTCCCAATTTGCTGAATGTTTTTATCATAACTAGTTGCTGGATTTTATCAAATGTTTTTTCTGCATCTATCGATATGATCATGTGATTTTTGTCTTTCATTTTATTTATACAATATATCATGTTTATTGATTTGTGACTATTACACCATCCTTGCATCCCTGGAGTAAATAACACTTGATCATGATGTGTAATCTTTTTAATGTATTGTTGTATCAGGTTTGCTAGTATTTTGTTGAGGATTTTCGCATCGATGTTCATCAGAGATATTGGCCTGTAATTTTCTTTATTGTTGCCTCTTTACCTGGTTTTGGGATTAGGATAATACTGGCCTCATAATAAAAAGCTTGAGAGTCTTCCGTATACTTGAATTTTTTTGGAATAGTTTTTGAAGAATCAGTGTTAGTTCTTCTTTGAATGTATGGTAATATCCTTCTGTGAAGCCGTATGGTCCAGGGCTTTTGTGTGTCAGTAGATTTTTTATTTCTGCTTCAATATCTCTAGTTGTTATTGGTCTATTCAGGGTTTTTGCTTCTTCCTGATTCAGTTTTAGAAGATTGTATATTTCTAGAAATTTATTCATTTCATCCAGGTTGGCCAATTTCTTGGCATATAGTTCTTCATAGTAATTTCTTACAATCTTTTGTATTTCTGTATTATCTGTTGTTACCTCTCCTCTTTCTTTTCTGATTTTTTTATTTGGGTCTTCTTTTTTTTGTGATGAGTGTTGTTAACACTTTGTCAATTTTATTTATCTTTTCAAAGAATCAGCTCCTGGATTTATGGATCCTTTGAATGTTTGTTTTTTTTTGTCTCTATGTCATTTAATTCTGTTCTGACCTCAATTATTTCCTTCCATCTGCTTGCTCTGGGCTTTGTTTGTTGTTGTTAATCTAGTTCTTATAGATGTAGGGTTAGGTTGTTTATTTGAGGATTTTTCTATTTTCTCTAGGTAAACCTGTATTGCTATGAATTTACCTCTAAGTACTGCCTTCACTGTGTCCAATAAGGTTTGGGTTGTTGTGTGTTTGTTTTCATTTGTTTCTAGATACTTTTTGATTATTTCCTTGATCTCATTGGTGACCCATTCATTATTTAATAACCTCCATGTATTTGAATGTTTTTGAGTTTTTTCCTGGAGGTTTGTTTCTAGTTTCAAGCCATTGTGATCCAAGAAGGTGCTTGATATGATTTCAATTTTCTTGAATTCATTGAGGCTTGTTTTATGTCCTACCATGTGGTTTATCTTTGAGAATGATCCATGTGCATTTGAGGAGAATGTGTATTTTGCTTCTTTGGGGTGAAATGTTCTGTAAATATCAATTAAGTCCATTTGATCTAGAGTGTCATTCAATTTTGCAATATTTGTGTTGATTTTTTGTTTGGAAAAACTATCCATTATTGGAGAAGGGTGTTAAAATTCTCTAGAATAATTGTCTTGCTCTCTATCTCTTTCTTAAAGTCCTCCGATATTTTCTTTATATACTTAGGTGCATCTGTATTGTGAGCATATGTATTTACAAGAATTATATAAACTTGTTGAACTACTTGCTCAAATATTATGAAATAATGTTCTTTGTCTCTTGTTACTGCCTTTGTTTTGAAGTCCATTTTGTCTGATATAGATATTGCTACCCCAGCTTTTTTTCATGTCCATTTGCATGGAATATTTTTTCCATCCTTTCACTTTCAGCCTGCATATATCTTTTGCTCTGAGGTGGGTCGTGTTTTCTTATCCATTCAGCTACTTTATGTCTTTTGATTGAAACATTTAATCCATTTACATTTAAGGTTATTATTGATAGGTACTTATTCATTGCCATTTTTTCCCTTTATACCTGTGCCCCCCCCTTTATTTCTTCTTCTTAAAGCAGTCCCTTTAGTATCTCTTGCAATGCTGGCTTGGTGAAGATGTAATCTTTTAGCCTTCCTTATCTGGGAAGCACTTTATTTCATCTTCCATTTTAAATGTGAGCCTTGCTGGACTGAGTAGGCTCGGTTGTAGGTCCTTGCTTTTCATTACTTGGAATATTTCTTGCTAATCCCTTCTGGCTTTAGTGTTTCTATTGAGAAATCAGCTGATAGCCTTATGGGAGTGCCCTTGTATGTTACTAGATGCTTTTCCCTTGCTGCCTTTAAGATTCTCTTTGTCTTTAAATTTTGCCATTTTGATTGTTATGTGTCTTGGAATTTATCTTGATTGGGATCTTCTGCACTTCTTGGACTTGTGTGACTTTTTTTTCTCACCAAGTTATGGAAGTTTTCTGTCATTATTTTTTCAAACAGGTTTTCTATCCCTTACCCCTTTTCTTCTCCTTCTGGTATCTGTATGATGTGAATATTATTATGTTTCATGTTGTCCCCAAACTCCCTCAGACTATCCTAATTCTTTTTGTGTCTTTTATCATTTTGTTGCATTGACTATGTGCTTTTTTCTACCTTGTCCTCCAACTCACTGATTCAATCCTCTGCTTCATCGAGGCTGCTCTTAATTCCTTCTAGTGTGTTCTTCACTTCAGATATTACTTTCTTCATTTCCATCTGGTTCTTGTTCAAGGTTTCCATGTCCTTTTTTATTGCTGATGTAGGTTTCACCAAGTTCCTTGAGAATCCTCATAACCGTTACTTTGAACTCTATGTCTGATAAGTTGCTTGCCTCAATTTCACTTAGCTCTTTTTCTGGCTATTCCTCTTTTTCTTTCATTTGGATGTTGTTTCTATGTTTCCCCATTTTAGTTGTCTCTTTGTGTTTGTTTCTGTGTATTATGTTGATTTTCTTTGACTCTGTCTTGTGCGGTAGGAGTCCTGTGGGACCCAGTGTTGCAAACTCCTTGATATCCTCATCTGGATGCTCTAGGAATGAACTCTGTGTGGGTTATGTAGACTGTCCTGTTGTATTGGGGTCCTGATTATTACTAGTCCATTCATTGGTGGCAGCTCCCCTCCATCTGGCTGGTTAAGAGGCTCAACCTGCACCATGTGTTGTATAGGTGCTGGCAGGACAAAGAAAAACAACACAAATAATCCAAAACAACACCAAAACAAACAAACTCTCCCCTGTCCACAACAGCAATATCAACAAGACAGCAAAAAATAATGAAGGGGAAGAAAGAAATGGAATAGTAGGGAAAGGGGAAAGGGAAAAAGAATATGAGAAGACCAAAGGAAAGAAAGTGATTATGAAAGGAGAAAGGGGAAGAGAGCTACTACTCATAATCAATTGAAAGAGGAAAACACAGAAAAGGAACATATTTTTGTTACCTTTACTTAGAAGGTAACAGAAATGGAGAGAAGAAGGGAACAGTAGGGTACTCTAAGAGAATAGAAGAATAGGATATATGAAAGAAAAATTAGAGCCAAAAATAAATGGAAAAGAAAAATAGGTAAAAGTATAAGTAAAATGCTTATGAAAATAAAAAAAAATAGCTAAGATAATGAAAAAAGAACCAAGTGGATTTGTCTCAGCATAGTTGAGATATTGCCTTCTGGTTTCTCCCTTTGGATACCACTAAGAAATTTAAATAAAATGGTCATGAAAACAAAAAATACCTAAGATAATGAAACAAGAACCAAGTGGATTTGTCTCAGCACAGTTTAGATTTTTCCTTTTGGGTTCTGCCTTTGGATACCACTCTGATGTCTGAGTCTGGTGTAAGCCAATGTCAGGTGCTGTCCATGTCTGGCCCTTGGCTGCCTTTTCAAAGCTACAGGTGATCCACAGTTTGTGGCTGATTCTTTTGGGCTTGGCTGCTCCCAGTGTGGGCCACGCTTCTCTGCAAAGCTGGCTTGTATCAGCAGTGGGTCCAGAGGTATGTCAGCAAATGTCCCAAGGCACCAGAGTATCCACTTCTGCCAGTCTCTGCCTGCTGGCCAGCTGTCAGTCTTAGCCTAGTTGCAGACCAGACTATTTCTTGGAGGGCTTCCTGTTAAGGTTCCTGAGCCAAGATATTGGGTCTACTGGACACTGGAAGGGTGTTTCTGTGGCTCTCCTGTGAGGAGTGAGTACCAGTCTATTTCCCAGGATAGTGTATGGATTGGCTGCACTCTACCACCCATCTCTGATGACCCCTGAGTCTGTTTATGTTGCTGTCTCCTTAGCAAGGGTTAAGATGCAGGACCGGAGAGAAAGCAGGGAGAAAAGGCAAAAAAAAAAAAAAACCCAGAATACCAAGACAGAGCAAAACTGACAACAGAGGGGGAAAAAAAGTATGTACTGAGTGGAGTGAACAGCTTTACAGAGGTTGTGGTGAGGGGGTTTCCAGAGAGTGGAGGGAACAGTCTTTCACAGGGTAAGGTGATTGATTTTCCCTTGGGAAGGGCTAGCTCTTCTCAAGGAAGTTGGGTTTTGTGGAGCCCAGGTCTCACAGCAGCTCCCCCAAGACTTTCCCCAGTGCCTCCCACTCCAGACTCTCCTCGTGTGACTCCAGACGTGGGTAGCCACACACACAAAATCTGTGCTTTGACTCTTTGAGAGAGGAAAAAAAAGAAAGATGATGGGTTTATCTCCAGTGTTTTTCATCTCTCCCCAAGGCAGAGAGCCCATTCATTGGCGGGAGCTTTCCCCTGCCTCTCTGACTGAGGGGCTCAGCCCCTACTATCACCTCCTCTGCCTTAAGAGGGCTTCTAGGTGTGGCTTGAATACCCAGTCAGGCCACATACAGGAGGAAACCTATCCACATTTCTCTCTTACACACACGCCTCTTCCCTTCTCTCCTAAATTAATAGATTATGTCCTGTATCCATGATCTTCTTTTAGGTCTCATATCATCCTGATGGGGTGGGAGAAGGAAGGGAAGAGTCCAGCAGCCATATTACAACACAGGGCTGTGGCAAGGGGTGCTCGCACGGCTTCCCTCCAGTGAGTCAGCCTCAGGCTCCTGTGGCTGAGCCTGTGCAGCTGGGCCGCTGCGCTCCCAGGGTGGTCTCTGCTGCCAGCCTCCTCAGTCAGACTCTGCCCTATTTGCAGTTCCTGTGCTGCCCTGGGTTGAGAAGGTGACAGCTAACTCCCCAGGAAGTTCTACAGTCTCCAGACCCTGGCTTCTGGTGGTGCGGCCCTGCCTGTGCAGAGGGCATTGAAACAAGTCTGGGTGCTCAGGTACAGGCTCTCTGGCAGCTTCTTCCGGGGTAGGATATTTTAAATTCCTCGAAATGGCTCCCGTCCCAAATCTGCACCACCAGAGGGGTTGGGCTGGACAGCAGCAGCAGCAGCTGCTCCACCAGGAGAGCCCTGGCTACAGTTTCACACTAGCCCACACACTTGCCCACGTACACGCTCACTCACACATGCTCTCACTTACACTTAGCTGGATTTTTTAGTTGATTGCTCTGTGGTTTAGCCGCAAGACCTGTGCGGGGCTGGGAGCAAGTAGACGGGGCTTCCAGCTACTCTGCTGCCATCTTTGCCATTGTAGATTATAACACTGTTTTAAAAGATTGTAGATTATTTTTAAAAAGCTATTCACTTGTTAAACCATTCAACAGATGTGTGTATTGGTATACTCCAAGCTCTGGTCACCTGGTTCCATCCTTCATTAAACCTATAATCTAGTGGAGGAAAACAGGTAAACTGAGACTTAAATCACAGTATCATTAATGTTATGATGGGGTCAATGTGACATATTTTAATCACACATTGCAGGGTTATCTTATTTGGACTAGTTGTGGGAGGGGAGGGTTGTCCGAGAAAGTTTCTAAGGAAAGTGACATGGAAGATAATACCTGCTATATTAGTGAAAATCAGCAAAGCAAAGAGATGGAGAATTCTTCAGTCACAGAAAACATCATATGTGAAGGTATAGAGACAAAAGAGGATTTGATGTTCCTCGGAGAGTAGTTCAATGTGAGTAAAAGTTATAATTTTTGCAAGGATGAAATAGGAATTGGGGACAATAAATAAGACTGAGATGGGAAGCTGAGATTGCATCATGAAGTTTCTTTCATCATAGTAAGCAATTTGACTTCCCTGCTAAGAGCACTGAGATTCCTTCATAAAGTTTTAAAGAAGAAAGCAGCCTGGTCAGGTTCCCATTTTAGAGAAGTCATTTCAATGTGTTAAGATAACTGACATGTGAGAGAGCAGCAAAACTAGAGGCTGAGGTATCCACCTTCCAGTCTAGAGATGCTGCTGGTATGATCTAGGATACTACTAAGTGGGGATGGTCAGCAGTAGCTGGAATCATCAGACTTTGAGAATATTAAATTGAGAAGGCTTCAAAAATATTTGGAAGTGGAGGATGGTGAGAGGTCAGAGAAGCTAATTAGATTCTGGAATCTGCAACATTGGTAGCTGGGTTCCATTTCCAAAGGTAGAAAACAGAAGTTTGCAAGTGAAGGGTAATGAGATCACTTGAGGGCATGGAGAATTTTATATTTCTGTGGGAGTCCAAATGAGATGGCTAGCAGAAATTTGAATACAGATTTCAAACTAGAAATATGAATCCTAAAGTTTTTCAGCAGGTAGATGGTAACTGAACATATGGGAGTAGATTATATTACCCAGGGAAGATATTTAATAATGATTCTCTAACTTTGGGTTCAGATGAATTACACAAGAGACCTGATTAAATTCAGAATCTTGGGTGCCAACTCCAGAATGTCTTATTGAATAGATGTAGGATGTTGCTAAAAAATCTACATTTTTGATGAGTAGCATTTCATCCCATTATTTTGAGTTAGATGGTCCTCTGACCTCATTTTGAAGTAAAAGGGGAAGAGAATTTTGCATAGAAGACTGAATGGTATCAGCACATAACAGATGGGCAGAGGAAGGGAAACTCAGAAAGAGGACTAAAGAGGTAACCAGAGGTATCGGAAGAAAACCAGGAGGATAAAATATCACAGATTCTAGGGAAAGAGAGTGGGTGTGAGAGAAGGAATGGTCCGCGGGGTCAGAAGTATTGAGAGATAGAGATGAAGACTGAAATACACCCACTAGATGCAGCAAAAAGGAGGTCATAACAAAGTTGGCAAGAATAGTTTCTGTAGAATAATGTGGGCTGAAGCCATATTGCAGCGGGTTGAGAGTTGAATATGAAATGAGGATGAAGAGACATGAAGCCCAGACAAAATCTTTTAAAAGAAGCTAGGCTGGGAAGGGAGGAGTTTGCAGCAGCTGAACGTGGAGCAGAGCGTGAATGTTTTAGGAAGCAACTGCTTGAGTCAAAGTCTTATCTCCCACCTGACATGCTCCATTCTTAACTTTCTCAAAAGTCTTTTGAGAAAAGTTTCATTAAAGTAAAACGTAAGTATTATAAAATTCATCCATTTGAAGTGTGCATTTCAATGGCCTTTAATAACCTTAGAAAGTTGTCCAACTTTCACCACACTCCAGTGTTAAATATTTCCGCATGCATTTACAGTTCATGCCCAGCCTCAGGCAAACACTCATATATTGTTTGCCTTTATAATTTTGCCTATTCTATATAAATTATATATATAATACGTGATCTTTTGTGTCTGGCTTGTTTGCCTTAGTATTTTATTGATGAGGTTCATCCATGTTGTAGCATACTGTTAGTATTTTATTCCTTTTTATTGCTGAGCTGTGTTCCATTTATGGCTATACCACCTATTGGGTATCAATTCATAAGTTGATGGGCATCTGGTTCCTTTCCACTTCTTGACTGTCACTCATGAATGGTACTGCTACAAGCACTCACATGCACATTCTTATGTAAAAGGATGTTTTCATTGTTCTAGGATAGTTATCTAGGAGTGGGATTGCTGGATTGTATATTAAATTAGTGTTGAACTTTCTACAAAACTATCAAACACTTTTCCAATGTGGCTGCACTCACTGTTTTACATTCCTGTTCTCCTACTTCAGCCCTACTAAAGCTCATACTTCATCTATATTTATTTACAACTGCATTCATTTAGTTATCATAGAAGGAAAAAGAGCCATGCTTCCTTTGGATAGTGGGGAGCAAAGTAAGGTGCTGCTTTGTGTTTTGTGCATTAAGGGTATGCCTAAAACTATTAAACATGTCTGAGTATTACCCTGCCCTCTGGTGGTGGTCTAGATACATGGGCCAAACTTGGAAATGAGTTTTTTCTACCCTTCCCATCACATTGCCTCTCCACCTCTATCCTTTCTTGCAAATACATAACAGTAGACAGCTGGTTTAAATATGCTCAAACAAATTTAGGAGGTATCCTTTGGGGTCTGGTGGGACAGGAAGATGGAAGTTCCTACATCCTGCTATCTACTTGAGGAATCAATATCTGCTATCATAGCTTAACTTTCATCAGCTGGGGAGACTTTGGGAATGCTATTGAACACCATGTAAACTCAATTTCATCATCTTTACAATGAGGATTATGATACCTACCTCAGAGGGCTGTTGCTATGATTGAATGAGATGGTGTGTATAAAGCACCTGACGCAGTTCAACCAGAATTGGCATTCAAGAAAATTGCAGGCATTCATATTTTATAATGATAAAAATGTTCAAGATTATAGTCAAAGACTACAATGCAATTTTATTCATAAAATTTATTTGTTTTTTAGTTTTTCTAGTTTGCTCATATTTCATGTTCATGTTCTCTATTTCAAATTGAAACTTCTTTAAATTTAGAACTAGGTTGTTTTTATTTAAATGGATAAAAATTACAACAGTAGCAATAATAATGTTTTCCTCATATTAAACTAACAATATATCGAGACATTTGCTAAACTTTTTCTTGTGTAAAATGTAATGCTGAAATTGTTTTATGAGGTAGGCAAAGATCTCAGATGTTTTTGTGTCGAAGGAAAGATTTTCACCTGTATCTTCCTGACACTGACCCTATATCTTGACTACCTGCTGTGCTGGCCCTGCCAGTGGATCTGATAATATTGGTTACAGTTGCTTGATTCTGAGAAGTACAAAGACTAGAAAAATCTCTTAAGAGGTGGCTCAAGAGTATCTCATGAGGCTTTATTGCTCTGGCAAACAGAAGAGTCAAGAGCAAGAATGCCCCAAATATGATTGATGACTAGTACAATCAGCAGTTCAGCAACACACACTTATAACCTTTCTCACTTTAATAGGTGAATTTTGCCCTAGAATAGTCAAAGGTCATGTTCCACGGTTTGTTCATGTAGATTTATTTAATAAATAAGCTTTCTCTTTTTATCTCTTAATAAAGCTGCAGACTGTGATTTTTTAGAATTTATTCTCTGATGGCAGTTGTTAAGTTGCTCTTTTTATCGGGGCATTTTAGTGTTAACAAGAAAGCTCTCTTCCAAGCAGATAGCATGCCTCCAATATGGAAATCCATCATTGAGAAAGAGCAGTTAGTAAAACACTTTGGATTGCCCATCAGAGTGTTCAGACACACAAAATGTTTGCATGGAAAATAAGAAAGCATCTTCTTGGACAAATGAGATCATCACCACCCAGCCTTATGCATCCCATACCTCAGGAGGCATGGGTTCTCTTCAGTATTATTTATAGAGGGAGATGTGTAAATTAAAGTAGCGACAGGCATGTTAACATATACCTTAGGCAACAAAATAGATGGCACTGGTGCAGATGGTGTTACAAACTGTATTTTCAACTTGGGTCTACATTTGAAAACAGGTTTCTACTGTTTCCTTCAAAGTCATCAATTTTAATGCCTTCTAGTCCATCTAATTTTTCAGGTGTAAATATATTCTAGTATTTGAAAAAAACTAAAGTGATCCTTAATTCCAGAGATTGAAACTAGTTTGTTATGCTGGCAAAAGTAGTCACTAATTTATAGGTTCCTAAATTATAGGGCCCCGATTCAGCCATAATTTAGCTTAGAATTCTTAAACTAATAGAAACTGATGTGAGAATAAGTTTATCTCAAGTGATATTTAAAATATCTGTGTGCAAGCATATAAATATCAGGGTATTTTATTTTATTATTTTATTTTAATCCTTGGTCAAGGATATACTCATTGATTTTAGAGAGAGGAGAGAGGAAGGAAGGTAGGGATGGAGAAAGGGGAAAAGAGAGAGAGAGAGAGAGAGAGAGACATTGATTGATTGCCACCCATTTGTACCCCAAAGGGGTTGGGGATCAAATGCAACCTAGCTGTGCTCCATGACTGGGAATCAAGCCTGCATTTCTGGGTGGTGTGCAGGATGATGTTCCAACTAACTGAGCCACTCTGCCAGGGAAAATATCAGGAGATCTTACATGAAAGTTTTGATTGGGGATTCTCTGATAAATGAAAGATTTTGAAATGCTGAGCAGGACTATGGAGAGGTAATACACATTTATCCTCTCCTCTTTGCTTGAGTGCCCCTAGTCACTTTTGACTTTTGCTTAATATCAATTGAATTTAATCTACTGAAATATTTTAATCCATTTGAATTGTTTTTTCCTTGTAGAAAATTGAACCTAATTTAAAGGTGCTTTCCTAATGCAATCAAGCCAAAACTTTCAATTAATTTTAAAGGTAATTTTGAGACAAACCTAAAACTGTTTAATGTCTTATGTTGCTACAGAAATGAAAATACTTAACCAATATTAAATACTTTGTGTCAGGTGCTGTAGTTTACATGTATTATTTCATTTAATTCTCATAATAAGGCAGAAAATAGGTGCTAGATGCTATTATTAGTATTTTTTAAATTTTTAAAAAGATTTTATTTATTTATTTTTAGAGAGGGGAATGGAGGGAGAAAGAGAGAGAGAGAAACATCAATCTGTGGTTGTCTCTTGCACACATCCCCTACTGGGAACCTGGCCCACAACCCAGGCATGTGCCCTGACTGGGAATCGAACCAGTGACCCTTTAGTTCATAAGCCAATACTCAACCCAATGAGCCACACCAGCCAGGGTGCTATTATTAGTTTAACAACAACAATAGCAGTGATATGAACCTTAGGGAGGCATGTACATTGCCCAGGGTCACAGAATTTGCCAGGGGTCAAGCTGGGAACATTCTTTATCTAAAACCCACATTCTTAACTACTCACTCTCTTACTCTGTGTTACTCTGACATGTATATTCTAAACTAGTTTTTAAATGTATCTATAAATTTAAAAACTATATTTTGAATATGGATACTTAAAAATACCTAAGTATATAAATACATACAATATATTGATATAAAAATATTTGTCCTCATACTGAATAAAGTGCTCCAGATAATCTCTGCTCCCCATGTCCCCTTTTAGGTCACCGAGAGTCCTCTTTTTATGAATCATGCATCAGAGGGCCCAGGGCTGGGTAGCATTCTCCCCTAGTATTTCCCTTTTTCCCTATTGTAAATGAATTATGTATACACCCTGAAGTAATTAGCAAAACACGCTGTTGTTCAGCTGAATTTTAAACTAATTAATCTGACCTAATTCCTGTCAAAAATAATTAGGATAAAATATGTCCTCCCTAAGCAACTCTTTCAAGCTAAGATGCTAAAGCACAGTATGTCCTGTGTATGCACTATGCTAAAATTGAGAGGGCTGTTTATTTAATGGTTTTAGAGGAAACATAAAAATGCTACTTTGTCTGAAGTGCCACCTGGGCATCACCTCCTCAGTTTCCATGTCTGAATAAAAAACAAGTAGCCAAACTAACAATGGGATTCTGACATGAGCAATACCGATGATCCTTTAACATATTGTGATTTGCAATTAAAATGTAAAAACTAGCCTCTCCTCTTCTAAAAGGCTTTTCAGATAAAGATGTGTGCTCCACTTTTCAGCCCATTCAAAGCTCAAATATAAAAGCTATTCAACTGCCTTTTAATTCTCTACCTCAACCCCTACCTGTCCTTTTAATTAATTAATTATTATTATTATTACATTTAATGTCCTTAGCGATCTAATAAATTGGAAAAATGTCTTATGTAATAATCATGTCCTAAGCTGTGTGTTTGTAGGAAGGTAATTCGGGAAAAGTAACCAAGCAAGCTCTACCCACAGTCTGTCAACAAACTGAGATGATCTCAGTTTGTGTGACTGCACATTTGAATATGATGGTGTTTGTGATCAGCGATTGTCCAGAGCCTAACCACTGCCCTGCCCTTCTCCAGCACCTCTTCTCCTGTCCTCTGACCTTGCTCTCTGATTCATGAAGGAGCTCTTGAGGGAAGAGATCTCTGTAGAACACATACATCACATCACCAAGGAGTTCAGAGTTAATAATTTCCTTATTAAACCTATGAACCCTTCGTGTTTTGTAGTCCTCCCTCCCAACCCCCTTCCAAGTTAGTTTCTAAGCAACCAGTAAGCACTGAATTACATTAAGCTCTTTGTTTCAAGGCTGCAGTTCAGGATTTTGCTGCATATTTGTTAGCTCACTTCTGGAGACTGCAGCATAATATTTATTAATTCTGTGTAATCTTCAGTACTTCAGTGATTTGCTTCTAAATCACATTATCTGTACCTGCTTTTCATGTTCAAGTCACCCCAGTACTCTGACGCTGTTTTATATGTTAATTATGCCCAAGGTTCTGCGAGCTCTAATTTGAAATCACAGAAGGAAGCAGAATTTTCACAATTTCTAATTCTTGATGATTATTCAACACTTTCAAGTAGCCTGTTAGGATATTAAAAATTTCAAAATTTCCTGTCTTGAATGACCAACATGTGTATAGCCGACTTTTAATAAGAAAGAACATGTAGTTTAGGGATAGTCTGAAAAAGTAGTAAACGTTTGCAAATGGAAGGATATTGTTTGTTTTAACAAATTAAGTTTTTTTTTATTTGAACGGGAATGCTTGGAAATACTCCTGTATTGATGTGAAGCAAAAAATCAGGGCTGTAATTTCAAATTTCACCCAGCAGTACGTGAGAATGAAGATTAATCTTCCAGCAGTACTGCTCTCTGTTTTGAATGTTAAATGTTTTGAGACATCTCAAAAACTCTGAGCAAGCGCTTCTCTCTCTCTCTCTCTCTCTCTCTCTCTCTCTCTCTCTCTCTCTCTCTCTGCCCACATACATTTAGGTCCTCACAACTGAGAAAAAGCATAAATGATACGTTTACTCACTCTCTAGGTTTTTCAAACACAAAGTAATTATCAACATTGGTCACAGTAAAGGATGACTTGGAAAAAAAGAAAAGTAAAATTCTTTAAAAACCAATCCAATCCCTCTTCCTTCACCTGCTTAAAGTCTAGCTAGTGGAGATAAGTATATAAGGCTAGGTGAAAAAGGTGAATTGAACAACAGTCTTGTAGCTGGCTATCCACCACAGAATCATTGTGGACAGATCTTTCGGAAGGTCTTATTTCCAAGAAGGATTTCCCAGACAAGAACTACACTGTCCAGCCTCCTTCACATCTATGAAATGCCATTTCACAGGGTTTTCTATGTTATGGGCAGAGTGATGTATGCCATTGCCAGGCTTGTCACAAATATCCTGTATGATCTCCCATGTGCCTCTCTCTTCTCCCTGTGCCAACTGGATGTCAGTAACCACTCTCCTTGGGGCACAGTTAGATGTCTTGGCAGAACCTCCATCCTCAGTGACCACAGGGAAGCAGCACTATTCCAGACCCTGCCAGTAAAACTATTATTAATTACTGAGAATTTGGATGTATCTGTTCCAACAGCTAATATCACTTTAAGTACTGCAAGCTCTGTGATAGGATGACTTCAGTCAGTAGAACTATTGTTAGCTGCCTGCTGTGTGCTATACATAGCAGATTCCAAAGATTCAACAGTAACCAAGAAAAGAAAGTATCCTAATCCCATTCACGTGTTAGACTAGCAGGAAAATAGATATAATTCAAACTATTGCAATAAAATTCATTGATTATATACATGTAAAGAAATGCAAGATGGAAATTCAGTGGTTGTGCCACATGATGTCAGCAAACTGAGTCCAGAATAGACCCATAGACTCAGTAAGTTAAATTCTTTCTTAAAATAGTATTTTTTCCCCTTTGAGCAATAAGAGCATTTAGACAACATTTTGCTTAATCCTTCCTTTCACAGATGAAGAGAAATGTCTTTTCCAAACTAATAGTACCATCTGCTTTAATAAATGTAATACTTAATGTGTGCCAGGAACTGTTGTTCTCTATTTTTAACCAATATTTTTATTGTGAAATAAAATAGCATTCACATAGATGAGTCTGCCATGAAAGATATATAGGTCAGTGATTTATTACAAAAGAAACACCCATGGAATGCCACTCAGGTCAAGAGATTGATGATCTCCTGCTCTCCAGAATCACTAAACAGTCCAGCCCACTTCCAGCTGCTTTCCTTCCCACCTCCCTACTGCCTTTCCTTGTAGGGTCATCGTTGGTACTTTCGTTTTCCTTATAGTTTTACCAAATTCACATGCATCCAGAAATAATGTGTAATAGTTTATTTTTAAGTTCAAAGAAGCGGAATCACACTACTATGTATGCTTTTATGTTTGTTTTCTTTCATACCACTGTACATTTGGAATATAATTCATGTTCTTTGTAGTATTATTTTATTTTCATTTTATTGTATAAATATGTCACAATGTATTCTACTGTATAAATATTCTAAAGTTTATCTGTTTTAGAATGAACAACATTTAGTTGTTTCATGTTATGAATAGTGCAGCTCTAAATAGTTGTGTACCTGTTTCTTAGGAGACACATAGCATTTATTTCATCTCCTGATTCTCAAGCTTTGTTTGGTGTTATGTTATATCAGGCATTCATGCATGTGTAAAATTCAAAGATATTTTCTCATAAAAAAGTTGGGTGTCATCCTGCAACCCAAAAGGTCACCAATTCCATTCCTGGTCAGGGCACTTGCTTGGGTTGCAGCTCCCCAGGTAGGAGAGGCAACAGATGGATGTTTCTCTCCCTCTCTTTCTCCTTCTCTTACCCTCTCTCTAAAAGTAAATAAAATCTTTAAAAAAGGCTGAAATAACATAATAGAACCAGATATACTGAATTGGTTACCTGATTGCAATCTCACAGATTTTTAGTTCAATATCAAATGGGTTAATCTGAGTTCTATCATGTATCACTGAAACAAATGAATAAAGAAAAGAAATGATCGGTGTCCTCTTTGGAGTGGCATTACTCTTTTTTGTTTAATCTTTGGTAACATGGATGAAATTCACTGCCTTCTTCTTGCCCTCAAGTTTGGCTTTATTACTTTTATTGCATTATTTCTGTCCTTTTGACAATCCAGATCTGTTTTACATCACGGCATATGCTGTTCTCTTTGCCTGGAGTGCTCTCATGTAAAGCTTGCGTGGTTAGCTCCTTTTCTTACCATGATCATTTTAACTCAGTCTTCTTTGTCAGGCCTACCTGTCCCCTGTCATTTGCTATTGCATTACCTTTTATATTGCTCTTAGAGAATTTATCATGATGAGTGATTTTCCAGTTTATGTGTTTCTCTGGTCCCTCATTTTCCTGCCTTTCTTATATGTATACACCAGGAATCTGACTATATATATATTTGAACAAGCTAACTCCAATGACTTGAACAATAAATGCTTAATGAATAAATAGATGAAAGAAAGAAAGGGAGGGAGGCCAGGCAGTAGAGAGGCTATCCACATATTATAAAATTTCTGTAATTCTGCATGACATGTAAATGAGAAGAGATTTGTGGACTCAGATCTTGTAAGGAGACTGTAATCCATAATATGCCAATCCACTAAAGTTTAGAAGGAAGCCGGAAGCCCAATGTTTTCACACAGTGAGGCAGACTGAAGCAACAAGAGAAATCCAAAGACCCAGGACAGTGTGTGACTGTCATTCCAATTTCCTACATATGTCTGTGTCACACTGTTTATACATGAATTCTTAACTGTCTAGTGTTCATTTCAAAGAAAGAATCTGAGTCAAACCCCCTAGGGTTACTAGCCATGAAAACAGGAGTTAAACTGTGGTCATTAGAAACTGTTGTGAAAGAACAAAGGAGGGACAAAAAAGAAGAAACCTAGTAAGCAAGGGCTGGGTATTCTCCCACATTTATTTGGAGGAAATGGGCTGACATCCAAAGTTTAATGTGACTGCTGCAATTGGGTAAGCCTGGGAGAATGAGTCATCTTGGCAGGTTCTGCAAAATGGCTTGTCTATCACTATTGTAATAACAGACACAAAGGGTCAGTATTTACAAGGGTCCCTGAGAATGTGTGGTAAGATAAGTCTGGGAGTGATCCCCAGGAAATCACCAAGAAGGCTCATCTCAGACTTATACATTGTAGGAGTTGAACAAACTGTTAGCAATTAAATGAATGTGTATTTGACAGATAAGGAGAAGAGAGACAAGTACTACTGTAAGTAGATTCAGAGTAGTCAGGAGAATGCAAAGGGAAAAATATGAGCATTTCTGAGCAAAAGAATAAAATAAAATAAAGACTTTGATGTGACGACTATGACACTTAAATGGAGCAGAGAATCTGGGACAGAGTCTACGCCTCTCATTTGTGAGAGCTCAAAGGGGAGGGTTGCTCTGAGTAATTTTGCTTGGCAATCATTTTGCCATCACCCTCCTCATCCCCCAATTTAAAAAAAAAACTGTAAAATTAAACTAGGTAACAGAGCTAGATCATCTCCCTCCTAAAAACAACTCAGCATTCCATAGCACTTATATATCAAATTTCAAAAACTGTGATATAAAAAGTGGAGTTCATTTTGCAACCTTGCAAGAGAATCTTCAGCTTTCCATTTCTCTTATTAGTGTTTCACATGGTGAGCAGGTCCTGGGTGGATTATTCCTGAGCAACAAAGAGACCCAGAAAAGTAATAATGACATCCCAACCCTGACCTCTGACTGCTCTGAGAACTGCCAAGCCCTGTGAGCCTTGAAGATTTTTTTTTATTTCCCCACCAACCCTAGAAACAAAAGTGTGACTCTATGACTCTCTCACCTGGGTGTCTTTCAAAGATCCAGAGTGTATGATCTATTTCATTAAAGTAGCACAGGAAGTCCCTAACTCTAAGAGAAGGAGAACCCAATCTCAGTACAACTCTAAGAAACTTTTATTTTGTAGTCTAATGAGAGGCAACACTGAATGAAGATTCTTGATTCCAGCTTTACTTAGAGGTATTTTAGGTCAGAAAACCATAAAATTTCAGGGTCTATAGGGATATATTGCTGACCACCTACTATAATCTCATCTGGAAGATGAGGATATCATGGCCCAGGTGGGAGAAGTGACTTGTATAGTTCATTCCTTCATGCATTTATGTAACATCTATTTATTGAACACCAAGCACACATTTGCCAGACATTTCATTAGTCGTTATACATATAAAATAGTGACAAGACTTGACTTTTGCCCTCAGGAACTTGCCACAGTTGTGCAATTAAAATGATGAAACTAAGAATGGTAGGCATTGCCACAGTATAAGAGAGGACAGTGTGTGGACTGATTAAGAGTGCAGGCTATGGATTGGGGCAATCTGAGTGCCAACACAATGCCACTGCTCACATGTTGTATGACCTTGGGCATTTGAGTTCACTTCACTGTGCTTCCATTAATTTTTCTGTAAAGTGTTGGTAACATTAGCATTTATCTTGTAGGTGGTGCTAAATGATTGAAAGAGAAAGTACATATACAATGCTTAATCAAATATTTAAATTAGTAACTGATCAATGAATGCATTAGTAGGAGTAGTTGTAATAGAGTAGTGATGTTATTATTATTATTATTATTATTATTATTAGAATCCAGACCTGTAAGTTAAAAAGAAAGCTTCCCAACTGTTGGATGAGTAGGTCAATAATATAATAAGGTTTAGGAAGAGGGTTCTGGCAAAGGGATTAAATCATTTTCTGGGTTTCTGGTTCTGGTTTTCTGGACTGTGTTAGATGTTTTGGGGCTTTCTGAATGCTGAGTTTTGGCCTAGACCATAACTACAATAAGTACAACCCTAGGAGTATGTCTCATGCTCATGATGATCTTAGATTTTTATCTCATGTGTTCTAGTACGTGGCAGTAAAGTAAGTACATGAGGAAAGAACAGCTCTTTCTAATTCATGCAAAGGTGTTGTTTCAGTTGGAAGTGTGGTTTCCTGGAGCATTTTTTCTTACCCACTGACCCAGACATAATGAACTACATAAAAACATGTGTATGAAAAATA
>VMDR010018469.1:0-19138 GCA_007922815.1 Macrotus californicus
GTGAGAAAGGGAGGGAGATGAGGGAGGAGCAGGGAGAGGGAGAGGAGGGAGATGGGGGAGGGAGAAGAAGGAGATGGGAGAGGGAGAGGGGGAAGAGGGGGGAAGAGGAAGGGGGAGAGAAGGAGGGAGAGAGAGGGACAAGGAGAGAATAAGAACCTTTATGCCATTCTGACTTTATCTCCTTTTTAGGAACTGGATAGTTTTATTTGATTTCCAAAGGATATTTGTTTCTCTTTAAAGTACAGTGACGTTACCAGTAAACGTCTTATTGTTGGATTGCTCTATGCTATTTTCTTAGGCACTGAATACTTCTGAAATTTATAGATTCAGTCTTATTTTACTTGTGGGATTTGTAAAATTCACCTCTTTCAACAATTTTTATTTGTTCCATTACTTCAGCTTTCCTTTTTGGAAATATCAGTAATACATGGGCTGGATCTTCTTCTTTTATTCTTCATTTGTTCTTTTTCTCTCTAGTCCCTTTAAGTCTTCATTCAACTCTCTTTTACTTCTCTTGTTGATCTTAATCTGTCCCCATCTTTCTTTCTGCATGTTCAGCAAGACCTCTTTTCCCTTATGTTCTTGGCAGTGTGGCCCTCCTCTTTGTGATTTTCTTTTCTTCTCTCCCTGCCAGCCCCAAGGTTTTCCAGCTTAATGTTTTACCTGCCCCCTGTTGCTGTATTACATCTCCTCTAAACACCTGTATCCCTTCTTGAGAGGCTTTATTTAAAAAATTAAAGACCGCGGCTTCACTAAAGTTTACTGTTACTCTTGCCGTTGCTCTTATTATTTCATTGAGATGTATTTTGTCAAAACCTCAGTCTGCGTCAATTCTTTTGGTGAGTGTGCCACAGGTGCCATCTGTATTTCTTCATCATGCTTTTATCCATTCATTTCCTTACTCATTCCTTTGATAAGTCCTTATTGACTCTACTATGTCCGAAGCATTGTGCTAGGTTTTAAAACAGATAAG
This sequence comes from Macrotus californicus, assembly GCA_007922815.1. Taxonomy (NCBI): domain Eukaryota; kingdom Metazoa; phylum Chordata; class Mammalia; order Chiroptera; family Phyllostomidae; genus Macrotus; species Macrotus californicus. Next base: position 974 of record VMDR010018469.1, read on the forward strand.
ACTCCCAACTGTATAAGACACTACATTCTACCTTACATTTTTTTTTTGGTCAATAAGTTATATGAAAAAGAAAACTAATCACTGGGAAATGTATGACTTTATTTGAAATTTATAGTGATCTTGTCCCTGTCTTCCCTCTTGTCTCTATTCTCAAAAGGCCACTCATATATCCCAGGAATAAGCACTAACTGTTAGCAAATATATGGAAATTGCAGGCAAGAATAGGAAACAACTTTATGAGTTCTGGCCTTTCAGATCTAGTGTAGAAGAAATTACCATAATCAGGCTCAAGAATAAACAAGGATGCTTCCTTCCCAACAATATGTTGAAGCTCAACATCAGTCATTATACTTTTCATTATCAATACAAAGCAAGTCATCAAGAAAAATAAAGAAAATAATGACCACCTTCTTCTCCCTATTAACTATAAGCTGTGTTACAAAACTTGTACCAATCTTTTGCCCCAACCATCCGAACAGAATTACACATTTGAGATTTATCTCCAGACTTCTGATAACAGAGGCTATGGGCCTAACAGCATCTAAACATCATCACTGCAAAGCAAGGAGACAGACTTTTAGAAAAATAGACTCTCCATATGGAATGTATGCAACGGGCTGGATATGTTGGCCATTTATTGAAAAAAATTAATAGGCCCTCTATGTGACATTCAATAGAATTTTAACAACAGTGCACTTACTTGCCAGCTTACACAAAATAAACGGCACTGAATTGCCTAACAATCAAATAAGGATTTGTCTTTCATTTCAATTTAAATTACTCTGAAAAGATAAGCAAGCCTAAAAAGCTAATGGAGGAATAAATCCCTATCTATTATATTCTACTTGGCACATATGTAACCCCAGTTGTCTTTGGGAAAATAAAGTCACATTATTTATTTGTATTTTCCATATACCAGTAATTAAGGCATTCTCAGTAAAGAGCGTTAAATGGAATACAATAAGGTTATAATACTGTCATAAGAGGATATAAAGGGATAAGAATTGGATGTTTCCAGAGAGAAAAACACTTCTTGTGCTGTGAAGGGTGAAGGAGAGTAAGAGAGGGAATATTTGGAGATTTAGAGATAGCAAGGAAGACAACTGATGGAATTCGAATCACATAGCTTGAAGTACCTTCATAAAACCAGAGACCAGCTTATCCACTGAAATGAAGACACCATGGGAGAGACACAGAGACAGAGAAGGGCGGAGATTGTCTCAACAGACCCTCGAACACATGCACTATGATCTCAGTAAGACAAGGAAGAAAGACGATGTACCAGAGAGGACCCCATAAAGTTACAGCCACACAGCGGACTCAGTCCACAATGTTCTTCTCTTCCCCTTTATTCATCAATGCACAACAATAATAGGACTAGGGAAGGAAAAAAAAACAACAACTATAGAGCAAGTTAGCCAAGGCAGAAATGGCACAGTCAAGTGAGAGGGAATTAGCAAATTACCATGTTTCAATGCCTTGACATGAGGCCCCAGGAGGTACAGAGGTGAGTAAGACCAACAACGTATATGACGGAATAAAACAACAGGGAAGAACCAAGGAATTCAAATCATTGTGGCGGATGTATTTGCCCACTCTTTCCCTGTCACTGTGTGTCTAGCAGTGTACTATCCTTCCACACTCTTGAGAGGAGTAGAAGCATACTTCATGTGACTTAATTTGGCCAGTGTGAAGAATGCAGACTAAACCTATCCATGTCCCAATAGAAGACAGAAGAGCCTTTGCTCAACTGGCTCTTGCACTTTCCCTTCTGCCGTAAGAATGTTCTGTCCCAGGGCATAACCCAGAGAGGGGCTGAGTATCAGCCTGGACCCTGGAATGAGACATAAAACAAAACCACAACAACCCATAAGTGACATAAAATAAGGACTGAAACCTTCTCTTATGAGTGGGTCCAAGAACGGGGAGAACACCAATGCAGAGAGCACTTTGGAGCAGGGGCAGGAGCAGCCTGCAGCAGATTATAAAATGATTGTGAGGTGTTGATGGGGAGGAAGCATGCATAGAGAGCTGGAGAAATGTGGCCATGAAGGTGAGTAAAGTGAAACAGTAGTAGCTGTTTCCCAATTCTAGCTTCCATGCTTGTTTTTGTTTCCTACAGATGAGAGTATCGAGCTAGCTTAGATACTAATGGGAAAAGTGCAAAACTAGGGAAGAAAATTAAGATACTGGGTAGAAAGGGAATAAGATAGTGTTATCCCTGGCAGCCAGTGCTTAGGCAGATGGATCTTCCTTTGATAGGACAGTGAAGTAGAAGCTGATGAGAGAAATAGAATGTTTGCTAGACTTTAATGAGAGCCCAGCTGAGGCAGGTGATTAAAAGATTATGAATTCATAATGATTCTAATCTGCCTAATTGTGTGATTTTCATCCCCCAGTAGGGCTTAATTTTTAGGATGAATGTGAGATGGAGAACATCAGTGTTTGGGCTCTCTCTGATCTGGGATTTTGCTCATGTTGAATGGGCCAAGAGGCAGGGAGATAAGCATATTTGCAAAAGAGTGCTTGCCTCAGTGGAGGAGTAGGCAGCACACAGACTGAATAAAAGAGAGACTAATTGATGGAGAGAATGGGGAGGGATCAAGGTTTGATAAAATACTGCAGTAGGTGTACTTGAGCAGAGATGCTCGGAGACTAAAGGGTGACTTTGGGAGAATCAGCTGTTCTGATTGGTGACTTCAGAAACAGTACAGGCTCTGCTAATAAGTTTCACAGTGTGAGAATGGGCATGGGTGCCTGAGGTGGGGAGAATGAGAACAGCATTGGAAAAGATAAGGTCAAGGATGAGAGGCCATAATTTTTTGTTGGTTAATGGGAAAGATTTGAGATGAAAAGAGGCTGTAAACCAGTGGCTGAAGCAATCAGTGACTGAGGAGGAGGGACAAGGATAGTAAATGCAGACATGGGAAGTGTGGGAAGTCCAGACAAGCAGATGGAGCCTCAAAGGAGCAGAGGGTTAGGGAGGGAAAGGAGGAAGGACAACCGTGTAGGAGCAGCAATAGGAGCAAGACTGACTCACAGAGCCTCAGATCCTGACATCTGTGGGGTGTGGTGGAATGCCCAGGAGTTGCTCTGACCACAGCTTTTCTCTGCTCCCTCCTGTGCTCCCAGGGAAAGGCAGGGAGTCCCCTAACTCACCATCCACCCTCTACTGAGGCAACTGTGACGGAAGGCTCTGCTTCCTGTTCACTCACTACTGAAGAAGTAATTCCAACAATGTCCTCTATTTACAAGATTGAGTCTGAGGAATATCATCGTGGTTTTAGGGTCCCTGTACCTGAGTATGAGGTAGCCTGAATTAGGGAGGTTCTCAATCTTCAGTGCAATTAAGAATCAACTTCGCTGCTGAGTACAAAGCAGAGTGCCAGACTCCAATTCCAGAGACTGAAGCCCAGAAAGACTGAGTACAGACATGAATTGTATTTTCAAACAGTACTCTCAGTGATTCTAAAGAGGGTACATGGACTACGCTTGGATAAAGGCTGAAGTGTGCAAGAAAACATGAACTTTGACTTGGGCTTCTGCCAACTGCTAAAGCTTTGTAGTCAATGGGTGAGTCATGTCTTCTCCCTGAATTAGAGTCTTCTTGTGTGTACAACTGCAGCGTATTGGTTAAGGGTAGGTCACATGTCTTACCACAGTAAGCTCTAAACAACGTTAAATTAGAACTCTGTTTCTCTTTCATACCCAAGAGGAACAGAGGCAGGCTGTACAGGGTTGCTATGGGAGCTCCTTCCGTCTCTCTGCCCTACCATTCAGCACTGGCTTCCACAGCCCCTGGAGCTCCAGCCCTCATACCTGAACTAAATCCCAGAAGAATTAGGAAGCAGAGTAGACTACAAAAAAAGAAAAAAAAAAAAAAAAAGGAAGGAAGAAAGAAAAGAAACCAAGAAAAAGTAAACAATCTATGCTCCCTTTTTTCTAAGAAGTCTTTCTAAGGTTCTCCATAGCTCATCCCAGGGTATTGGAACAGCCAGCTGCGAAGAAGGCCAGGAAATATAGACATTATTTCAGATGGTAATGTCAAGCAGTTCAAAGTCAAAACTACAAAAGAGAAATGAAAACTAGATATTGGGGAATTAGTCATATCTGCTTTGTGGGTATGATACCCACCACATTCACCTGCTGTAACAAAGACCCTCAAACTAGAAGGGTCAAATGAAAGAAATGTATTGTCTCACATTTAAGTTCTTAGATCCAATTGTCGGAATGCTGGGTTTCTTCTGAGAACTCTGAAAGATTTTACTCTATGCTTCTCCCCCGGCCTTTGGTGGTTTGCTGGCACTTTGGCATTTCTCAGTCTGTAGATGCATTACCCCATCCTCTGGCTCCACCTTCACATGGCTTTCTCTGTGTCAGTCTCTGGGTCCAAACTTCCTCTTTTTATAAGCACAGTCATGGTGGATTAGGGTCCACACTAATGACTTCATCTCACTTCATCATTTGCAAAGACCCTATTTCCAAATAACATCAAATTCACCGGTGCTGAGTGTTAAAACGTCAACATCTTTTGGGAAGACACAATTCAACCCACAGTACCTTCTCAGTCACGTTGGCAAAGCCTTGCAACCCAGCCTTTCTGATCTGTGCCCTCCACGCCTTACTCCTTAGGCTTCTTCTAGTCCAGTTGTATGCCTTCATCTCTGCTGGTCATCATCCTTGATTCATGATCCTCAAAACTAGCAGCTCAGTGCCTACCTCTTCTTTTCCCTCTGTGCTCATTCCATGGACTCAGACCCAGTTGGTCTTCATATCCAGCCTCGCTACTGTCCTGACCTGCTTCTTTGTGCTTCAACACATCACTGGGTCCTAGACCCTGACAGCCCACCTGCACTTGTTAGCTGTCTCTCTTCAGCTAACCTGCCATGAATCCTGATGGCTTACATCCTCAACATCTCAAGATGCCTCTTACTGAATGGCAGTACTGTGGTGCTGCCTCATTGCTTGTCCTATTCAACTTCTGCCCAACTCAGCTCAGAAAATGAAAACATAAACCTATCACTGCTAGGCAGGACTTTTTTTGGCACCTGATAAAACAGTGCCCACTTGGAATAAAATTATTTTTATCCATGGTTCCCCAAATTGGCTGGAGTGGATTATATTGGTTCAAGCAGAGGATGACATCAGGAAGAGATTGAGAAACTGAGGTACTCCTCAGAACCCCATACCTAGCTTTGATTCGCACTGTCTGGAAAGAAGGGATTGAGAGAACAGCAGGGCAGCCAAGAAAATCTAGGAAGAAAGAAGTGGCTCTAAATTAAGTGTTTTTCAGTTTATTGGAATCGGTATCAGTAGCTTGTTAAATATTAAGTGGAGAAATCTCCATCTGACTGTTACAGAAGTATTACAATGGGAGGGGAGGCTGGTTTTACGATCTGACATGGTGGGAGTGGGACACAGGGACACAGAGCTGGGATAATTTGTCAGGAAAAGAAATAGTGGCTTCCAGCAAAAAAGTTCACAGATGCTGCCTTCTAATTAATTTTTTTAAATTCTAGAATACAATTTTACAGACTCTGTGCCTGCAAATGAACGCCTCATGCCACACGGTGTCTCCTAATGTACTGTGCAGGGAAAAGCCAGGAAAGCTTTCGATGGCTTAAGACTCACTCCATGCCCCTCATCTTCTGCTTTGTGTTGCCAGAAACCAAAGAAGGGGAAATTAAATTAAAATAAAACACTAGGTGTCCTGTATGGGTTTCAAAGTTGTCTGCACCAGGAAATGAGATTGTGTCCTTTCAAATGGCAGAAGGAAGTTTCACAGGCTAGCTCTGTTGCTTCTGAGAAATAAGGAGTCAGTAAATGCAGAGAGATCCTGGGCCATGAGCCCAGGGAACTGTCAAGCGTGATGTTGTCAATCTCATCCACAGAAAAGGTGTTTCAAAAGAGAACAAGGAGGAGGATGTGAAATTCATAGCAGCTTTCATCTTGGACCAAAACATACTTTCTCCCTGAGCCCAAACATGACGTGAGTACTCTCAACACTCGGCTCCAGGAGCCACTAATAGCTAACCCGAAGTTGCAACTTAGATTGAAAGGCATTTGCCAGTATTTTTCTTTTTTTTTTTTTTAATTACTTTATTGTTGTTCAATTACAGTGTGAATTTCCGCCCCCCCCCCACCAGTATTTTTCTAGAGAGTTAGTTTCACTGAGAAACCAAGCTGACCCTGAGGATTTAAAATTGGGAAGAAAAGATCTAACCACCTTTCCTTAGAATATGAAATAAGAACAGGGTTAGTCCTTTTGTGGTGAGGCCTCCATTTCCTAAAGAGTGCCAAATTGCTTTCATCCTGAATACTAACCCGTTGATTGCTACTTGAGACATATTTGACATGGCTTGAGAAGCGGCAGTGGAGATAATCCAGGGGGGGAAGTGCATCTGGATTTATTATTATCAGTGTCTGTCATGCGCATGGAGGTGGAGAACAGACTCTATCTGGAAGGAGCTATTCCTAAATTCAGAGCAACAGAAGTGGGGTGGGAACTCTGATTAGGTTTTTATTTGTTTTTATTTTTAATAGTTCATTTTTATTGTATTCTTCCATTATTATTTATCCCCCTATGCCCTCTTACACCTCCACCTGCAATCACCACACTATTGTCCATTTCCCTGAGATCCTTTCCTTTTTTGCTCAATCCCTCGAGCCCCCAGCAACACCTGCCCCCCAAGAGCTGTCAGCCTGCTCTTTATCTATGAATCTGCCTCTATTTTGCTTGTTAGTTCAGTTTGTTAATTAGATTCCACATACGAGTGAAATCATATGGTACTTGTCTTTCTCTGACTGGCTTATTTCACTTAGCATAATGTTCTCCAGGTCCCTCCATGCTGTTGGCAAGTGTAACATTTTCTTCTTTTTGTATGGCCGAGTAGTATTCTATTGTGTACATGAACCATAGCTGTTTCATCCACTCATCTACTGATGGACATTTGGGCAGCTTCCAAGTCTCAGCTATTGTAAATAACGCTGCAATGAACATAGGGGTGCTTACATTCTTTGGAATTAGTATACAAAAATCCTAGAAGAAAATATAAGCAGTAAAATCTCAGACACTGCTCATAGCAATATTTTCTCTGATATATCACCTCGGGCAAGGGATATAAAAGAAAAGACAAATGGCACTACATCACATGAAAAATTTTTGCACAGCAAAGGAAACCATCCACAAAATGAAAAGACAACCTACTGAATGGAGAACATATTTGCTGATACATCTGATAAGGAGTTAATATCCAAAATTTATAAAGAATTTGTAAAACTCAACACCAAAAGATAATAATAATCCAATATAAAAAAGTAAACAAAGGACCTCAAATTAGGTTTTTAGATTGAGGATATCAGACTAAGAGGCAAAGTCGGAAACCCTTAGGTGCTGGCTTTTGGGCTAGTATCAGAGGCTAGAAACCCCATCTAGAAAATCCCATGCATATCCTTGTGAAGGAGCTGAGTCCAAGGAAATTGGGTTCCTATCCTGAAGTCACCAGTGGACTTTTCATTTTTGACTCGTAGGGACTGGAGATTAGAGCTGAGAGGAGAAGGCAAGTTGCTACACTGGATGTCATGAGCTGAAAGCTAGTAGACATTCACCTCAGGAGCTGTTACAGCAGCATCATGTTAACAGGTGCCCTAGTGATGTTCTTGGTCACCTTGTTCTCTCAGCCCAGCTCTTACCCCAGAGTGGAGCCAACTGTTAACAGTGCTGTGCTTTTCCGTGAGCCTTCATTTCTCCATTCTTGATAAAACGGATTCTCAACTCAAGCCTATGAAGCATCCACCAGATTTAAGGGTTTCTTAAATCTCCCAGGTGATATTCTAGGCACTCCAGATTTAACAAAGAATAAGGTAAAAGTCCAGCATTTGTGGACTTTCCAGAGGAGAGGAACGTGAGGTCCAAGTTTGAGGCAGAGGTCTGAGTAAGGACAACCTGCTGATTGTCGTGCAAAGTTTGGATTTCCAGCACAGTGGGGAAGCTACTGGAGAGTTTAAGACATGAGAACAACATAATGTGACTCATGGCTTTTTAAAGGGTTACTCTGCGCTGTTGGAAGTGGGCTGTAGGAGAGCTGGAAGGATGGAGACCAGTTAACGTGGCAGTGGTGCAGACAAAACTGATAGTGCTTGGAGTAAGAAGAGGGTTAGGTGAAGAGGTTGGCAAGTAGAGGGATGGCATGCATTTTAAAGGTGCAGCTAAAAGTCTATGCTAATGACATGGATGTAGGCATGAAGGAATGAGGCATATCAAGGCATGTCCAACAAACTGGTAGGCCTGGTCTTCTAGAAGTCATAGACTGAAAGGAACAAGGAAGTCCAAGAAGAAGTCATCTGATGGAAAAAGAAACCAGGAAGTGGTGGACATACCCCATGATAACCCCATTTCCATGAGTCACACCCCGAAGTGACCACTCCCCTGGGAGTGAGCAAACATGTGCCTTGCTTCTAACCAACAGAACACTGGTAATAATCATGAGTGGCATGCCCACGACTATGTTACATTATAAAGAAAAGCTGGGGAGAGTACAGATAAATGAGATAGGGTTGACCTCCCTACATACTCCTAAATTGCCAGAAAGACAGCAATTTAAAGTGCAATCAGGACATGGTAATTTCAACCTTCCCACCAAAAAGGAAGAACAAGTCAAAACATCAACAAAATTGTTCCAATATGGTAATGATATTTCACATTAAGCAGCTCAAACAAGAACTTGTTTGTAACAAGTCAAATTTAGAAAAGACTAAACCTTTCATTTCCTTTTTTATTCTTGACGACAGCAGTTCCTTCTTCCTGAAGGAACTGACTTAATTTCTCATTTTCTCTCTGTGTTTTCCACAGAAAGGCTCTGTATAATTTCTCATTAAAAATAAATAAAAATTCCTAGCCATGCATCTTAATTTCCCCTCAGTAGACATACAAAAACTTTAAAAACTGAAACGAAAAAAAAATGAAGGAAAGGAGGAAAACATAAGAAAGAAAAGAAGAAAAGAAAGAAAGAAAGAAAGAAAGAAAGAAAGAAAGAAAGAAAGAAAGAAAGAAAGAAAGAAAGAAAGAAAAGAAAGAAAGAAACTGCCTTTTAAAACTTCTCTGAGTATTTATACCACTTTGTTTTTCATTCACACGAGGGAAATAACAAGAGGTCTTCTGATGAATGTTGCAGATCGCCATGGTTACGGTTCAGAGATGCAGCAAAAAAGCAATTATGGTGGAACAGAAGAAAGAAATGCATCTCTTTGTCAGAATTTCATAACAGCTGTAATAACACTAGAGCACCCAAATGAATGTAAAATAACTGAAATATTGTGGCATGTTAAATGCCAGCACATTAAAAAATTGTATTTCAATGTCACATTATTTAAAACGACAGGAAGCATTAATTCCAGCTGCACCAAGGAGCTTGTTAAGAGACACAGGGTGGGGGATGTAACCCAGCCTTCACACAGGGAGGAGACTTCAACACAATGTATGACATACAATACTATTTGGATGAAAAAAAACAAACAGGGATATACAAGAACAAATTTAATCTGATATTCAGAATTAGTTCCCTTACACATTATTGAGGTTAGCTACCCCCTACCCTCCAAGCCTCTACAGTATAAGAGTAATCACCTAATGCTTCCCTTGCATTGTGAACTCCTAACATATGTATTAATTAAAAGTTTTCCTGTTGAGGAATGTTATTTCCATTTTATAGTAGAACCAAATGAGACAATGCTGCCCAGATTATTGTTTATAATAATATACTGGGTGTGAGAATGAAGTCTTCGGCAGACAGGAAAGTTTGTGGGGGGGTGCCTTTAGTTTTTAGTGAGAGAGAATTCTCTTAGCTTAACTAGCTCAAAGCTCCTGGTTTTTAAAAGTTGGTGACCAAAGATAAAGGATCTAACAATTATGAAAAATCATCTTTCAATTTAGTATTCTACAAATATCATATTCCCCATAGAGTGGAAAAAAATGAAGTAAATAAGATATGCCTCAATCACAAATGCAGATTACATTATTCTAACACTCAGCCTGCTATTTTCTTTACCTAGAACCTGGGCTCATTTCCCAGCTCATCTATTGTCACAAGAACTGATTGAAAAGGGACCAGGGGCAATGTCCTATATTTCAGTGGCCAATATGGTGGCTCTTCTTAATGGCCCAGTCATTCCAGATTTGCCCATGGTTTCTCACAATATGACCTGGGCTAGAAGGGCAGCAGTTGTCCATAGGACTGGTATGAAATCCTCTTCACCAAGGAGAAAACATAACTCTTAAGGATAGCTACTACTTCCCTAATGATTATCGTTTAGGAAGATCATGCTTTCATAAGCGCTAGCATGGCCCTTGTCACGAGTCTGGGACTATGTTAGGGAAGGCACTCGAACTCCTCCCCTGGAAAATGACCCAACTAAAGCTCAGAGTCAACAACCATGGTTGGGTGTCTGCACCCACGTCTCTCTCACATTTCATACTTCAACTCTCCATGAGGCATCCATGCACATACAAAGAGAGCCCAGTCTCTCCAGTAGAATCATATGGGCTAAATTTAAAGTTTTAGTTTTCCTTAGGTTCTTATTCCAGTTGCTGCTGCTGCATCACCAACTCCCCCAATATTTTAGAGGCTTAAAGTAATTATTTTATTATGCTTGGGAATTCTGGGGACCAGGAATTCAGTGAGGGCACAGTGGGGGTGACTTGTTCCTCAAGGTCTAGGACCTTCATTGGGATGACTTGAAGTCTAGGCAGAAAAGGGGGTGACTTAGTGGCTGGGGCTGGAATCATCTGAAGGCTCCATCACTTACATATCTGGTATTGGGGATGGAATGACTCAAGGACTGAAGCACCCCCATGTGGCATCTCCTGATGGTTTGGCCTTCTCACAACATGGCCATCTCAGGATAGTTAGTCTCCTACACAAGCAGCTCAGAACTCTAATTCCAACATTTCAACAAAGCAGAAGCTGCATCCCTGTTTATGACTCAGCCTTGCAACTCTCACCGCACACCAAGGGTCTGAGGGCCAACGCCCACTCAGATGCAACAGGCAGGACCGGGGACACAAATCAACAGGAGGAAATGTCCGGGAATTTTACAGACATTTCATGCTTTAAAACCACCACAGCTGTTACCCGAAATCTATCCTCACCTTCTGATACACGGCTTTAACAAAAATGCTAAAGAGAAAGCCAAAATAATGATTGACTTTTGAAGAGTTAACCCAAAGATTGTTACGGTGTATGGTGGCTAAAGATGTTTACATTTGCTTCCAACACAAGTAGAGTGATTTTGGGAGTACAGAGAACTGTGGGCAAATTATAGTGCAGGAGAGTTAGTATTAGTGCTTCTCTAGCCACATAGGGCCTAGGGGTGAGGGAGGGGTTCTGCTTACTCTAAACTGGTCATATCTATTCACCGCCACACCATCACCCACTTTAGTGGTAAGTACTTTAACAGCCCTAATACACAGCCCCTACTCTTAAAAGAAGTAAATGTCTTATCATATCCCTTTTACAGATAAAAAACAGCAAGAAAGTCCCATGGTGTCTGATGGGATCTGGAACCACCCCTGAATCCAGGCCACTAATGTGATTTTCCAAGGTTCTACCAAGATTACTTTTTCTCCCTAAAGTTTGAAAAATACAGATCAAGACCCAGCCACCTAACTTTTGAAAGTCAGGAAGACTAAAGTCCTGAGGGGAAGAAGATGTATGTGAAACTTTTCATTGTAATACAGGAGAATGTTTTAATTGAGATATACTACAAGTGAATAGCTGGAAATTTTTTCACCGGATGACCACAGACATGCAACCAGCTCCCACATTATGACACAGAACTTGACCAGTACCCCTTACCTCTTTCTAGTCTCCCCTTCATCCAAGTAGTTCTTTTGGGTTTAGATTCTTTACAGACCAATACTCTGCTTATGAGTTTCATGAAGCTGCCTAATTTCCCCCTAACATTCTATAACCTCTTTACCTTTGGTATTTATTAGATCTCACTGCCTGTCAAAATGGCATGGTTCCTCAGTGTGTGCCTCCATGTTCATTTAACAATACCACATTTTTGTTTCATTCTTTTGCTTTCTAAAGTCAATGCTTCCGAGGAGTATTGCACTGTCGGAATAAAATAGCAGGCCCCAAGGTACTTGTCGCAAATAAGCCCTAATTGTCTATATGACCTTGAGGAAATCACTTGATCTTTCTGTCCCCTAATACTTCTTCAGAAAATATGGTGCAGAAATACACAATCACCAAGATTTTTCTGTCACTGAAACCCTCTGCTTTTAAGCCATTCCCATATATATTATGTATATATATTTATACATATTTACATATAAATATATATTACACATATATATATATATTTCATAAGCCCTCTCTCCTCAAAGAGACTATTCTAGGGGACAAATTGTAGTAAAGTCAGAATACTTGCAAATCGCAGTGTTTACAATGTGCCTGTTTGCCTTTTCATTGTCAAATAAACAAGTGTCAATCGACTGTTGGGAGTGACTGCAAAAATAAAGATGCTTTTAATCCGGGCACACGTGGTCATGTCAATGCGATGGCCGAATGGGTCACTCACTGGAGTGGTTTCCCTTCTGCCTTTAGCAGAAAAGACTGAGGAGAAGCAGCAATTTGAGCAACAACCACGGTGGCAGCTGCTGGAGCCAGGGATAGGATTGTCAAGGCCTTTTTTGTGCTCCAGGAAATTGGAGTGTAAATGGGAGGCAGCGAAAGACTGGATTTTAAAACAAAGATTTCATTTCAGAGTGCTTATTGTCTGCTGCATGCTTCTGTCAGATAAGTGGGCTTGCAAAGCACCTTAATTAGAACTGAGGATTATCCTGGGCCAGAATCCACTGGACAGCAGTTCTTTTAATGGGCACGGAAAGCACAGCCTCAACTCATCAAAATACTGGGCGGACTTGAGGATTTCACTGGGAAAATGACCTTTAAGAAGCACCAACTTCTGTGTCTTTCTCCTACTTCCACAATCTCTTCAATGATTTTTTCATACTTTGATATTAGAAAGGAAGAGAATAATAATTGGCTTCTTATCCAGAAGAAATTCAAAGACCTCAGAAGACAGCACAATACCTATGATTCCAGAGGCAGTCAGTTAAAGCAACAGAAGACAGTATTTGTGAGTGAGACGTAGAATGCTGGGTTGCCAGTATCTCAGACTTCACCACATAATTGCTCCTTCGTTTGGACGGGCATCCAACATCAGGGACACACAGGTTATCGGGCCACTATTAAAAACATTGCTGAAATGCCATACTGAATAACATCTCTAAAAACCTGAGTCAAAAGAGGCTCTTCCTGCCTCAAGCTTTCAGTTAACTCCCCAGCCAGGGTTTAGTGTTTAGGGAAAGATCATTGTTGACCTACCACTGGCCTTCAAGTTCCCTCATCCCCCAAAAAGAGCAATTTAACAAAATGAGACTGGACCTGTCTCCCCAGGTCTCTAATCTCTCTCTCGACTAAGGGCACACACAAGAATGAACTGAACTGTCCCCAACAACCATACCAGCTGCTTTTAACAGTGTTGGCTTGATGTACTTTTTGCCAAAGAGCCACTATTAATATCAACATCGACCTGTTATCTTTTTCAAATTGTCCTCTAACTCTTGCACTAACACTGCCTTTGCTGTGAGAGAGCTAAGAAAATTGGACAGTGATAATTGACTGGTCAATTTAGTTTGTATTTCTGGATAAAATATTGTCCCTAAAAAAACATTTTCAAGCCTTATGTTAATATTTTGCTAATACTACAATGCTAATATTTTGAGTCTACGCCACACCAGAGAACATCCACATCTCATCATATCATATTGTCCCAGAGTTTCAAAAATAGCATTAATAATTATCATTTTTTACCATCTTCAATGTTCAGCCCTTATTATAGTTCTCACAAAGAAAACTTCAGTGATGTACTTATAGCCATGTGATGGAATTTGTTTTCCGTTTAAGTACCTACTATTAAACAGCAATTACTATGTTCTTCCCTTGCCAGTAGTCTTGAAAGGGAAATAGGGCAGAAGATGTAAACCAAAATCAGATTTATAAAAGCAAAAAAGGGGGAGGCAAAGCAAAAATTAGCTTGGTGATACACTTCTCATAGAGAAAATGGATTTGTTCCCATAATTAACAAAAAAGTTTTTTTTTATAATTCTAATTATGTGAATTCGAAATCCCACCTAAACCTATAGGCATCCCGGTATCCCAGGAAGCCAGGACATATGTGGTTGTCACGAAAAATTTTCTCATTTTAAATTGCACATATTTTAATCCTGGGAGAGAAAAAAAATGTTTAAAAAATCCAAAGACTAAGGGAATCAGAGAGAGAGAGAAAGAGATCTAATAAATGGTTGCAATAATTTCAAAGGAACAAGAAACTAAAAACGAGAGAAAGGCTGACTACTGACACAGCATGGAGATGACCCAACTTCCCAGGTGAGGAGATGACGGTTGTGATTGACATTCGCTGATTGTCAGTTGCTTGTCGGGCCTCAGTCCTGATCCATTACTGACAGAACTGGAGCAGGTGCCATTATGCATAGTCCTCAACATCCCCCAGCCCTCTCTATTTTGGGACATGCCAGTGACATCCTACCCACAAGCATCTATACCCAAGACTCTTCCCAAGGACTTTCTCCTGGCCTGCAGGTAAGGCAGGCCAGAAGTCCTGGAAATGTCACACTCCCCTGAAAGTAGTTTCCAGTCAATGAGGAATTGGGAATGAGATTTAACTTCCCCAGTTCCCTCACTCACCCCACACATGTCCCTGGCAAGGTGAGGCTCCAGTTGTTTGCAGCAGTAACTTGCTCATGAATGTTCTTTGCTGGCTTCTTTCTCCTCCATCCTCTAACTCACTTCCCTGTGACTCTAATGGTGCTTCTTGGGAAACCACTTGATTCTGTTCCAAGGTTTGTTTCTGAAAGAACTGAACCCAAGACAGTGGAGTTACTGAAACTAGTCCAGACAATGACTGAGTTGCCTCTATCATCCTCTTTGAATGCTTTCTAAGTGAGTTCTTTGCCTGAATGTCCATAGCCCTACATAGCTCTAAGACAATCCTAATAGACTGGATTGACTTCTTCCACCATCCGCTCTACCATGCAGCTTTAGAAGTCATAGCTATAACCTTTGAAATAGCTTTATGGTGATGGCAGAATCATGAAATCGCATTTTCCCCCTAACCCTTCTCCTGCATTGTTTTACTGTCCTTTTTCAGTGGAGGTTAATTAAGGGCTAAGAAATGTCGGGAAATCTTCAATGAGTGCCGAAATATGAATGATCAGTATACAGCCTTTGTGTTAAAAGAAATAGGGTTTAGATAGAATGTTTTGCACCCCTCCCCAATTCATATCTTGCAATCTAAGCTCCAATGTGATGGTGTTAGGATGGGAGGTGATTAGGTCCTAAGGGTGGAGTCCTCATGAGTGGGATTATTGCCTTTAACAAAGACCCCCAGAGAGCTCCCTAGCCCCTTCTGCTATATGAAAGCACAGTACAAGACATAGTCTATGGACCACGAAGTCGGCCCTTACCAGACACCAAACCTTCAGTGTCTTGACCTTGGTTTTCCTAGTCTCTAGAACTATATGAACTAGATATTTGCTGTTATTAAGCTACTCAGTTTATGGTACTTTTTGTTGCAACTGTCCAATGGACTAAGACAAATGACACACCTTATAAAAGATATAGAAAGAAGTATAATGCATGATCTGTCTTTAGTGAGGCAGAAATCCAAGAGGCAAGACAAAAATGAAGGGGCGAGCATACAAAAAGTGTGCTGTAAGAAAAAGACTTTCTCATGGCACCTTCCCATAGGGCACCCTTACTCCCCAAGGGTCAACAATGCCGACCATCAACATCAAATGCAATCTTCATGTTACTAACTTACAGGAAAGATTATGTTGTTGAATAAGATTTTCTTCTTAGTCTTGCTTCCTTTTTTTCTAGTACCCCTGTCCCTTCTTGACTTGAGTATAGAAAGAATTCTTATCCAGCTTTTTAAAAAAATATTTGTCCAACTGTTACTTATATAGTGCTTGCTACACATGAGGCACTGCGCTACACATGAGGCACTGCTTAAGACCCTGGCTATGATGGTGAACAAAACAGATAAGGTCCCTCCTCTTATGGAGTATTTATGCTATTGGTTAATTCCTATCCACTTGCCATGTCTCAGCTGAAAAATCACTTCTCTTTCAGAGCCTTCCTTGACCCCTGAATGCCAGCTTTGGGGCTCCTTTAACATTGCAGTTCCCATAGTGAACTTTCACAACACCTCTTCTGATACGGTGTGCTTAATTATCTCTATGTGAGCAGTTGGTGTTCATCTCGCTGACTCTTTCATCTGATCACTAAGCAGAGTTTCTCGTACACACGAATGACGTAATAGTTAATGTCAGAGCTGACACTCATTCTGTGTTTATTATACAAATGCATTACGTAAATTAACTCATTTAATCTCACATCTAGCCCTCACATAAATACCAGGATTATCCTCACTTACAGAAGGGTAAACTGAGGCACGGAGAGGCTGAGCAGCAGCTACAAATACCTAGTAAGTGACAGAGCCAGGATTTAAATCTAGACAGTCTGGCTCCAGGAAAAATAAAAAAATTAAAATTCGAAAAATAAAAACAAGCATGCTCTTAAGAGTGTTTATTCACTAAACAAATGAGGATAAGTGAAGGAGTGGGGGATTGGTTACTAAAATGAATTTGTAGAGGTCAAATTCATTTCCCCAGGCCACATGGCGAGGCAGTGCTGGTGCTAGGGATTGACTCTGCATCTTCAGACTCTAAATTTTATGAGTTTAGTGACTGTTCCACACTGCCCCTTATATTTTTAATTGTCTTAAAAGCAAATGCATTTTTGCTCTCTGTGGACACAGTTTTAATAAGCCTATTTAAATATTCATAATTCAAATGCAAACTCCCCTGCCGCAGCCTTCTGTGATTCTCAGACGTCAGTCAGTGGCCTCTGCTCTTTGTGGCAAGGACCTGGTGAACCCACTGGCCCCGTGTTTATCCCACTTCCTGTATGATCAGACTCTCAGAGCAGACTGCTGAGCCAGGAGGTTAGAATGGTCTGTCACTGCTTCCAAAATATTAATTGGATGGTAATATTTTTGCTCAATAGGCAGCTGGTTCATAACCTCACTGGGAAAGTGCAAAATGGTGATAAAAAGTCTCAATTCTAGGAGAAATGGTAATGTTTCAGAATATCTCACGAATTAACTGACCTGGTCATTTTTTTCCCCTTAATCCTCCCAATTTCACATTCACTCAGCATCGTTAAATCCTATGATAAGCTGTTTAAAAAGAAATCTGTGATCCAAATTACAGATAAAACCCAAATCTGTGATTCTCAAGTATTTCTCAGTCTTCTCCTCTATCCCCATCAAAATCAAATACTGAGTTCAGGTGCTATATTTTTATCACAACCTTCCTTAATTAGCCAAAGATAGAAAGCAGATTTTATTAAATTCATATTCTTGGTGCATGAATTAATAATACTTACATATTCTTTCCTGAATAAACTCAGTGAATGAATGAATACGTGAATAAATGAATGACTTATCCTAAGCCTTCATTATTCTCTCCATTCTTTGAAGCAGACATCAATAAATATTTGGTTCAGAGCACAAAGTTCCCCACCATGATTCCCACATTTGTTTGCATGGCAGACATCAGAAGGCATGGTTCTCTTTGTGATATACCATGAAATTCAGAATATTTAAAGTCATGTAATCTTCAAACATACACATTTTATTATTCTCCCACATCAATGGCCACTCTTCCTTACTCTCTTTGGCTGATTCTTTTCTGTTACGTTTCCCTCCAACAGTGGCATTGTCCTATATACCTTCTCTTTCTCTTCTTTCACCCAACCCCACAGTTAAAACATCCCCTACATATTGATGATTTGCAAATTTTCATCTACATCCCTGATCTGTCCTAATAGCTAGCATACAACTGATTTACGCAACTCACTGACAAGTATTTCTCTCCTAGTCTTCTCTCTTAGTAAGTCGCCATTCCATGGGCCATAATCCCAGACTAAGGTTGCGAAGTAAAAAATAGGACAACATGTACCTTGCAAGTCCTTAGGCTGGTAGTTTTGGCAGGAATGTTGTATGCTGAAATGA
>VMDR010018470.1:6338-19248 GCA_007922815.1 Macrotus californicus
ACTGAAAGTGGTGCCTTTGAACTCTAGTTTATATAGCATTTCCAATAGAAAAACCAGTAAATCTGTAGAGAAATGGTAGAATGAAGACATGCAGTTTCAAGCTTCTAAGGGTTTTACTAGATATTGTTGCAATTGGATTCTAAATACTTACTAATGGTTTAGCTTCTATATACCTCATTAAAATCAAATTGACCTGACCATTTCTTCTTCCTAAGAATGGTTTATAGGAAACTCCTTCACAATGCTGATTTAATTTGGTTTTCAGATGGATCTTTGAAATGTAAACAGGAATGTTACCAAGCTGAATATGATATAATATCCATGGTGGAAATAACAAAGTCCTTATTTACTTGACTAAAATCTGCACAATGGGTCTACTTATTTTGTTTTGGACTTGTCAACTGACCGAACGTCAAGTAGGTAATTTTACTCTGATAGTCGCTATGCATTTGGTGTAGCTCGTGACTTTGGAACGTTATGAAATTGTAACAGGGGGTCTGGCCAAACTGTGGGAAGTAGGGAGGGAATCCCTATCCAGCATGAGAGGCCAACCCACCAGGAGAAGGCAAGGGGTAGGGAGAACCGCCAAGGCAGCGGATGGAAACAGTCACAGAAGGCAGGAGGCGGCTGCCAGAGGCAATTGTAAACAAACCAGCATTTGTTACCCTGGCAACAGAGTAGCTCAGCACAACTCAGCAGAGGAGGGGCTGCAGGAGCAGGCTTTGGGCCCAAGGCCGCAGGAAACACCCTTTGAGGCCCCAGCAGCTCAGCAGCTCAGCAGCTCGTGACCCAGCTGGAGGGAGCTTGTACTGAGGCTGCATGGGGCCAAAAAGGTCAAAACACAAGTGTCTGGTGAAGGTCAGCAAGTCACGGCAGGAGCTGGATGCCCAGCCCGGGGTCAAGACGCTTGTGCACTTGTGCATGGCCGGGAAACTTCCGCCCTCTTCCGCAAAATGGCAGCCGGGGAGAAGAGCAAAAACAACTGTGACAGACATGGCCAACATTAGACCACGCTGGTTGAAAAACTGGACACTCCCGTAGCGTGTGGGATTTGGGGAGGGGGCTTTAAAACAGAACATGCACAGAAACCTCTCTCTTTCTTGCCTCGAGTCCCTGGTTGGGAAGCGCTCATGGGGCCAGCAGATGCCAAGCCCTCTTGGGGCTTAGGCCTCCCATGGTTGAACGGCAGCTCACAGATGCGGGGCGGGGCGGGGCGTGGGGGGGGGGGTCCCACTGCAGGACGTGCATTGCTGAGCACCAGCCCTTGGGACACTGAAACACACCACATGGGTCCTGGTCTGCTCCCATTCTCTTGCCCTGAAAACAGCACATGGAGGCATGAGCTGGGAACATTCCTTGGCCCCAGGGGTACAGGTAGCTTCAACTGACAAGACCCCACAGGTGGAGCTTCCGCTGCACGACCATCTGGAGTGATCTGGCAGTGCACTCCAGACCCCAGGAAACAGGACTGCGCAAGGTGATGGTAATGCTAAAACCCACAAATTTGCACCAAGGGCAGATAAGGAATGATGGGGAACCTTTGGGCATGGGTTTGGACTTTAGTCTTTCTGGGAACACGAGAATTTCTGTGCTTTGCAGAAGAGGTTGTCTTGGAGAAGGAATGCTCTCCACCCCCTCCTCCCAAATTGGGTTCCCCTTTAATCAAAACCTCTTTCCTTCCCCATAAATCTTTGTGTTATGCTTGTACGTGGCAGAAAGTGCTGGACCCCAGGCTATCTGGTTACAGAAGCAGCGAGGCTTCTTAACTTCCTTAGGGCAGCCCATGAAAACATGGAGGACTAGTTGCAGAATCATTAGATTCCATACAGGGACCAAAACAATGGGCAATTATCAAAATTCCAGCGCATTCTAAAGGAAATCATTTCACCAATACTGCAACTAGGCAGGTGGCGCTGAACAGACAAGTCATCCAGGCCCCAAAATGTTCTTTGCTTTCTAGTAAATCAATAAGAGATTATCTTTTATAGTTCTGATGAAGCACTGCACAGGAAAAAAGACTATGGCAACAAAAGTGGGAAGCTTTGTTCCAGAAAAACAGATATGGCTTGGCCCCAATCAGAAATCAATTTACTTTAACATGGACATGAACTAAAACTAGAACCCTAAAAGATAATTTCGTGGAGTAAACAATATTAGTGGAAAACTTCTACTGTACCTCATAAAGTGTGTAGCAAATGTTCTATCTGTCTAACATATAGCCCAGAAAAATGATTCCATGGGTCCCAAGGACACTTTCCATTTCCTTTAAACCCATTTGAGGTATGGTGATTGGATTTCTTATTTTTAAAGATTTTATTTATTTATTTTTAGAGACAGGGAAGGGAAGGAGAAAGAGAGGGAGAGAAACATCAATGTGTGGTTCCCTTTCGCACACCCTGTACAGGACCTGGCCTGCAACCCAGGCATGTGCCCTGAGTGGGAATTGAACCAGCGACCTCTTGGTTCCCCGGCCGGCACTCAATCCACTGAGCTATACCAGCCAGGGCTGATGATTGGATTTTATACAAATGCCACCATCTCAAAATACCAAAAAATATATTCAGTCATGATTTTGTATGGGTCAAGGCATTCCCTTGCAGGAAAACAACAGCTTTAATAGTAGGCAAATTATTTTTTTAAATAATTAATTCCCAGTTGGGGAATTCCCTCTGAGTTGGTGACTGAGGGACTCCTTTTACTAGACAAATAATGCCGTCCATTTGTAATATTTGGCCTGTTCTAGAATTTTCATTGTGCCTATCACCCCCAATTCTCTGGATTGGTAAAACATACAAATGATACAATTAAAACTCAACTAGGTAAATTTTCAGAAGCTTTTAATCTCTTTTGGCCCAAAGCTCTTCCTATAGTACTACTGAACCTCAAATTTATAGTAAACATAGCCTTTCTCCTTATGAAGATAGTCAGAAGCCACCCTATGAATCTAGATGAAGGAATATATGAACCAACTTTACTAGGAGACATTCTGCATTATATTAAGGTAAGGGCTCCTCAACCAGCTTATAGGGACTAATAAATCAGTGACATTTCACAGTGCACCTCCAGAAAACGAAGACTTCAAAGACCACGAGTTACAACCAGGAGACTTTTGTCCACTGGAAAAGACATTAATTAAAGACACGTTCTCCAACATTGTTGGAAGAGACCTTTTCGGGGGGCCTAAACTCAGATGGACATCTGCCCCTGTCTCTGACACTTGCCTCCACCTAAAATGGAGATCAAAGACTTCCCAAGGATGAGAAGCCACTGACCCCAGAGATAGACAGCTATCTCAAAAGATCAACAAGGCCTGTATACCTACAAATTAAGGTTAGACTTTATTTGATTGTCTTTACCTATCTGCTAATATTAATAATAACTATTCTTGTTCTTTAGACTTTTCTCAACCTTGTGTATATAGCCCAACTATTAATTGCTGAAGGTGTATAAAACAATTTTTTAATAATACTCTTTTTGTCCTGCCTGGTGTAGCTCAATGGATTGAGCACCGGCCTACGAACCAAAGGGTTGCCAGTTCAATTCCCAGTCAGGGCACATGCCTGGGTTGCGGGCCAGGTCTCCAGTAGGGGGTGCACATGAGGCAACCACACATTGATGTTTCTCTCTCTCTCTATCTCCCTACCTTCTCCTCTGTCTAAAATAAATAAATACAAGATTTTTAAAAATACTCTATGGTTTCTATTTTGAAATTTAGAAAAAAATAACGCTGTTCCAAAAGGAAGGAAAAGATGTGTATATTTTTAGAAGTTCAAAGGAGGTAACTGTACTGAATGTGCTTACCCCCTAACCCAACAAAGACTACTACCTATATTCATTCACATAGAAACTGAAATGGCTATCATAACGTAGCAAACTATAACTGCTGCTGAGGCACAGAAAATTTTATTTATAATACTCTTCCTGTTCTCCTGGCTTGTGGAATTTTTTTATATTAATTGTAATTTAAAGTATTGTGTTTTACTGATTAAAAACTTAAGGTTACAGTTTCCAATTGCACAACAATCGGAAATCAAGTTAATAAGAGCATTTGAGTGCTTCCAGTGGGAAGTAAATGAGCCATAGTAAATAAGAACCCATCTCACTGTCAGACTAGGAAAACTAGATGCAAAATACAGAAAATTAAGACACAACAAAACCTGAATCGTGATAGCTTATATAGATTGGAAATGATCCAGTGTTTTTCTTAATAAAGGCCCATAAGAACTGGCTGCCTCCCATTCATGTGCCCTTTTTTTGAATAATAATCATTCAAACTTAAATGCCATCTAAGGTTGCCGTCTCACCCCGTCCCCAGTGGCTCAGCACTCAGCAAGACAGACTGACTGACACTGAGACTTCCTAGGAATGGGCCTTCCTAGCACCTTGGGACCTCATTGTCCAACCAAAAGGGTGGGCATTAATGCATCCTTTAGACTGATTTATGACCAAAAGCAGGATGTGTGGAAGAAAATGGGCCACATGCTAAACCTGACAAGCTAAAGGGAGGCCTGTGTGCCAGCCTCACAAACTCTGAGACCTAAAGTAACCACACAGGATGGTCTGAGATGAAAACTTGTTAACTCAAATCAGTTCATGGCAGGCAGTCATGTCCTGGCATTTTTCCCTAACAAAGGTGAATCTTTACTTTGAGCCTTTCTGTTGTCTTTTTGTATCTACGATAACATACCTTTGGAATGTCAAATTTCCTTTTTCCAGACCCCTCAAAGTACAGACATGGCATCAGGGGGTGACCACAAATCCCCTCATTGTTACTGTTATCAGTTAATTGTTAAGGGTTTACAATCTTGTACCCACCTGTAAAAGTATATGTCTATCATTTTACCTTTTATCCAATCCCAGATGTTTCCCAGTTTGCTTTCTCCCACTTCCCTAATCTATCACTAATGGATTCCATGTAACCCCCTTTGCCTCCTCTTTTGACTGTAATGTATGAAATAAAGGGCTAAAGGGCATTCTCTGGAGCATTTCTCAGTTCACTGAGATTTTGCTTCATGGCAATTGTCAGTTTGGCTCTAATAAACTCACCAAAAATTCTCTACAGGTTCCAATGTTTCTTAGTTGACACCACAAACCTCACAGTCCCCAACGAACCAAAAATGTCAGAGTCTGCCATTAGCCTCAACAACCATCTCAGTGGCGCCATCCCAGTCAGGGATGAAATGAATGGCACACACCCAGGTAAGAGCTTCAAGCACGAAAATACAACGTAAGTCTTAAATCACACACTCAGGCAAAAGGGTACCACACCAGTCCCTCAGCAAAGTCCACAGGGTACAAGCTACCTGTGCTGAGGTATCACAGTCAGGGTCACATCACAAGCCTTAAAGATCTGGACACCAGGTCCCAATCAGGGATCCTGGTTCCAACCTCATCATACAGGCTCCTCTTTCTCCTCCACTGCTCCCCCAAGCCCCATCTTCTGAGCGCCCCAACTCTCAGGAGATGAGACCCAAGAACCTCCAGGTTCTCCAGAAGACCCTTTAGCCAGCCCTGTTCCCCTTCACGCGCCTGCGCATTCTGGACAGAAAAAAAAAAGGAACTCCCAGGAACCTCAATTCTTGGCTCTTCGGGACACGGAGTCTGGAACTCAGTGACAAAAGCCGTTATATATAGCTTTTCTGATTTTTTTTTCCCCCGACTCAGTTCTGATAGGGGAGCACGCCAGGGTGATCGTCAACAGCACCGGATACTCACCGGGTCACTTTCACAGGCCGGAGTAAAAAGAACTGGACACCCTGGCTTTTCCGGCGCCGGCTTCTCTGCTGCGCCTGCCTGGCCTGGTCGGAAGCAGGAGGACGAGTGGGGGGCATGCCCCTTTCTCCGGGGTCCCTGAGCGCTCCAACGGAGGCAGGCACTCTCCAGAGTCCCGCGGCCGCACTTCATTGCCGGGCTTTCCCTGGAGCCAGGTGTGGCCTGAGCTCGGTAAGCCGGGCTCGGTGGCGGTCGGGCTTTCTGAAGCAGCCGGCGGGTCTCTGCGGCGGGCCGGGGGTGGGTCCTGGCGCCGGCGTTCCCGGCAGAGGGAGGGTCCGCCGCAGTTCCGAGACCCGGAGCGCGCGCATAAATGCCTGCGGCGCCAGCCGCGCTTGGCCGGGATTGTGCGCGCCCTGCCCTGCGGTGTGAGACCCCGAGGTCCTGCTCACCTCCACACGCGTCTCAGTGACCTAGGCCCGGCTGTGAGAGAAGGCCAGAGAGGGGAGGTGGAACTCCATAATGAAGACCCTCAGCAGAATTTTGGAATTAGGTTTTGGGCGGGCCTCTGGGCGGATCCGCTGGACGGAAGAAACCGCAGTGGACCAGCCCCCCGGGGGTGGGGGGGTACCGAAGAAAATCGCGGTGTTGGAACTATGGCATACTCTGCTGAGAACTCGGATACAGGAGACCGCGGGCCGTCTTCTCCGCCCCCTCTTGTTTTCTTTTGTGCGCACAGGTAGCGAGAGCGGAGGGGACGCGGGGGCTCGGTTTTGACCAGGTCCAGAAAATCCTGGGATGTAATGAACCCTGTTTGCCTCCCCAGTTTTGCCGGTCTCCAGAGAAGACCTTTTGAAGTGAAACGAATCGGTGCTGCACCTCCGAAAGCCAGGTTCTGTATGATTATGTGCTGCTTATTTGTTTCTGTGAACTGCATTTGATTCTCAGGAAGCAGGACTTTTCGATTTCCTCCCCGCTGAAATGTCTTGCTTAAAGAATTTTCGCTTGGATTTGGGTCCTAGAATTTCCCTAGAAGTCGATGGCCGGGACCTAAGTTAATGGATTCCTTTTTCTATTGTCCACCTACCTCCTTTGTGCAGTTAGTTAACCATGTGCTGCATATTCAGTTGCTCTGAGCACTGTTTTTCCTAAGGATTCTCAGAACAGAAATACCTATTCTGTAAATTAATGTTCATCCTTTGCTTTCTACAGTGATTTATTAATGAGTAGTTTAGGGTTTAGATATCTTTAATCATCTAGAATAGGAGTGGGATTTTTTTTTTTTCCAAGGGAGCTCATAAAGTGGAAATTTTTGTTAACAGCTGGATATGGTTAGAAGTTTGATAGCATGAGTTTGTTTTGTTTCGTTGATGTAAAAAAATCTAGACCTGTAGAGGATTTTATAAGAGTTTTTTTGCGCCCAAACTGCTGACATTTGCTTCGGAGCAAGATCTCAAATGCTCTAGAAAGTATCAGTTTTGCAGCTTCTTCTAGATATTTGAAATTAAGGAGGGAATTTAAGGAAGACTATGTGGAGGTGGGAGAAAGGTAGGCTCACTTGAAGGTGGTTATTTAACAGGGTGCAGTCAGAGCTTCCCCTACCCCCCAACAAAGGGGGGATTTGTAAAGGGGCTTGGGGTCCAGAACTTGGGGTGTCCAGGAAAACTAGGATATTCCCCCCTCCCAAAGCCAACCGTTGTGAGGGATGGGACACATGGAGCAGGGCCATTGAGAGTTAGTTTGTACAGCAACAACTGGCCAGCTTCATTCCTGATATGCAAAAATGGTTATTTTGCATATCAATTGCAGGCCACCTAGGGAGGTGGGCATGACTTTAACCCCTGATGTAAGTGGAAGGCAGTTCCCCTGGTTAAAAAGTGCCTCCATAAGAGCTTGGAGATGGTTTGCTCTAGCCACGGGGACACGCCCACTGGGACTAACTGTGGCTGCCCAGAAAGGTGGGAAATAGGGCAGTGCTAGCAGGTAGCCAAGTGTGGGAGGAGTCAGAAATGGGGGTGCAGAGGAAGATCACTCTGTGATTTAAACCCTGGCAGGGCAGCCACCCTGGTTCTAACCATGTGGTTTGGAGGGCAGAGAGGGGACTCCCTTGCTCACTTGGTTTAGGAAGCAAGAAAGCAAGATGTAGCAGCCATGCAGAGCTCTCTCAGCGGTTTGAAAGAATGCGGGAGAGACAATGCAGGATGCTAGACAATTGGAGACCTTGTGAGAAGGAAAAGGGGTAGAAGGATTCTTGCTGGTGGGCCGCATGGTTTGGATTAAGAACTGGAGATGATGGCGACACAGCTGGTGGTGCTGGGCACCTCGGGAGGCCTTCGAGTCCATACGGTTTACTGGGAGGAACTGAGAGCCTAGCTGAGCTACGGACTAATATTTTTTTCCTGAGAAATGGTACCCCTGATTGGCCTGGTTGGGCAAAAGGGAGGAGGAAGGACTGTGTGTGTTTGCATGTGTTTTAAGGGACTTTGGGATTTTAACTATGACATTCTGCCATTACGCTAAACCTGTATAACTTTTAAATAAATAGTTCCTTTCTTTTCTACCAAACTCTGGCATTGAGAGCCACAATTCCTAGGTGCGGTGGGCAAAGAGTCCACAGTGATAGAGACCTCGGTGGAGGGGGCTTGTTTCGGTAACAGTATCTGGGCCCCCTCACGTCCATTTGGTAACAGTTACATTTATTTCAAAGGTGTATTAACCCAGAAGCACAGAAACAATGGACAGGGCTTGCTTAAGGCAAAGATAAATAAGCTATTTACTAAAGAAGTTACGGGCCTGGGGCTTGACCTGCCCTGTTAGGAATTTATGATCAGAACACCCTGTGAGACTACTTTCCATAGAACCCCTTTTTAGTTTATTTTCGACAGTTTGAAAATTGTGTATAATTAGGATGTAAAACATGTTTTGATGTATGTATATATTGTGGAATGGAGTGATTACAACAATCAGCCTAACGTTTTCATCACCCATTGACCTTTTTTGGTTTTTTTGGTGTGATGAGAACACTTAAGATCTGCTCTTGCACATTTCAAGTATATAATGCATATTTATTATCAGTAGTAAACATGCTGTACATTAGTGTTAGGTCAGAGTTGCTCAAGAAACCAGACAGAGGCAGTGAGCCAAGGAGCAGGGTTTATTAGCAGGGGGAATAGGAGGGGAAGTGGAGCCAACCAAGGGAGGTTAAGACTTACTCGGTTGTTCTTAGGGCAGGGTTTTCAAGTGCAAAAACCCATGAAGGGTAACTAGCTGGGGTGTCAGAGTCTGACTGGCTACAGCTGGTTGCCGTTTCTGCTGACCATACATCTTGTCAACCTTGGGTTAAAGCTGCATCTTGTTATGCAGGTTAGGCTGACCCCAAACCCCAATCTTAGCCAAGCATCCGTTTGTCCTGGGTAGGGTTGACAGACAGTTTCCCAGGCAGGTGTTTCTCAGGCTGCAGTTTCCCACCTGGTGATTTTCCATTCTTCCTAGGCCTGCCTAGGTCTGTCAATTAGGTCTTCAGAATTACTTATTACAAACTAAAAGTTTGTAGCATGAGTTTGTTTTGGATATATCTTTGGGTAGACTGAAAGTTGTATGTAGTGGTTAAGAATTTTGAACCTAGATAAAGTGAGTTTGAATCCCAAATGCCACTTTAATCTGAGTGAGTTTGGGCAATCTTTCTGTGTCAGTTTTTTCATCTGTAAAGTCAGAATTATAACACAGTCATGCACCATTAGATAACTTCATCATTGTGTGTCACAGAGTGCACATAACAAAAGTGTATTTACCGCACACTTCGGCGACGTGAGATAGCCTATTCTGTAGTGTGGATGAGATCTTGGGATCTTGGCTGAGACATCCCGGTAATAAAAGACAGATTAACAGGAGGAAGACAAACAAAAGTTTAATGAAATGAGTACATGGAACAGACTCAGGAAAACTGAGTAATTTGCCAAAATGGCTGAAACCATAACCTTAAATGCCATCTTCAGGGGAAGACAAAGGATGTTGAGGGGAGTCAGTTCTGGGAGGGTACGAGGAAAAGCACAGTGAACAAGGGTAGTTGCTCTGCAGATTTAAATCTTTGTCTTCTGCTCTGATAAGAGTTTCTAGAGATAAGATCATCCCCCACTTACTGATAACAGTAAGGGAGACACCCTTACAAATGGAGATTTGCCTTACAATATAAAGGTCTTTTACAAAGAGTGACTTCTACTTGGCTTTCTAAGCTTCTCCCTTGTCTGCTGTTTCTTTAAATTAACCAGCCTAAATAATCCTTGTGCTAGATAGACATATTTTGGGGTGCCAAGTTATGCTGTCCCACAGCTCCTGTGCTACAAACCTGTATACAGTGTTACCATACTGAGTACAATAGGCAGTTGTAACAGTGGTATCTGTGTTGCATGGTATTGTCACAGGTGGGCAGAAGTAACCAGGTTTTTGGTGATCACGGACAAAGAATTGAACTGAACACACAGAGAGTTTATAGAAGAAAGAGAGAAGGTTTATTAAGCAATAATAGTACACTCCACAGAACATGGAGTGGGACAACTCTAAGCCGAGGTTGATTTCAGGGGCTGGAGGGATTCTGTTCTTATAGGGCAGATATTTCCTGTCTAGTTTTGGCAGGCTTTTATTGTGCATGTACAAGTAGTCATAATACTTTAAAGCTACTGGGCATGTGGTCTCCCATGATTTTCCTTGATTGACCACTAGGGAAGGGGGTTGCACAATGTTAATTTATTATAATACTATTATAATGAAGCAGGGGTCATGTAGCGTCTTCTGCACAGATGCATTCATGAGTCACCAGGATTCAGCGCTTTTCTAGAGAGCGGGAACAACTGGTCCTAGAACAGGGTCTCTGTCCTGTACCATTGTCCTTTATCTTAGCCCTGGGGCACCTCCGGGGTTTCCTCCTTCCTACCTCCTGACTCAGTCTTCTAGTGTCTCGGATGTCACCAGTTGATAGGAATTTCAGTTTCATTATCATCTATAGGACCACCATTGTATATACAGTCTTTCATTGACAAAAATGTTATTATGCATGACTGTAGTATATATACCTCACAGGGTTGTTTTGAAGATTACCTGAAGTAACATAACTATAAAGCTCAAAGAGTGAAACCGAAAAAGTCAGCATTCACCCTTGTCAACACCAGAACCAATAGGTAGAGAAAGAGATTTAATTTTACAGGTGCTGTATTCAGATGGCCAGCCATCTGAGAAGACTCTGATTTATGTCCCCTAAAGACCGTCTTACCCTTTCTATAAGGACGAGAAAAGTGTAGGTAAGGGCTTTGGAATTGAGGGAAAATGTTAATCAGATAAAAGCAATTTTCCTAGCATTCTTTCATCTGTTGGCCAATGGGATTCTTTATCTGTGTTGTGAGGTGGTTTTATCTATGCCTTGATCAGTGGATGCCTCTTCCTGGAGCACCGTGGCTCTGATAACGTCTTGATTCCTTCCAGTCCTCACAAACGTGGAATTGTTTATGGTCTCCTGAAGTCAGGGTGGGTTATATATACTTCAGCTTCTGAAACAGTAGCTTTTCACATGCATTAATTACTATGCTTATTAACTATTACTTAAAAACTAATATTTTCCAACTCTTGAGTTCCCCTATCAAGAGTACCTGGTGCATTAGAAAAGCGCTTAGTTAATATTAGTTGTTGCTATTAAGTGATGCTTCTTAGTCATTCCTTATCAGCTTTCTGTAGCCTGAAGAGTAATGAAAATGTGAATTGTGATGGATGCTTGCAGGCAGGAAGGAAAATGAATTAGTTGCTTAAGCATACCAGAATAGGAATTCTTAGTATGAAGTCTTTGAAAACCCATGAAGTTTATGGGTTTTCAGGGCAACAAAAATCCCTTAAGATCACATATAGAATTGTTGTATATATTTTTCAGTGGGTGATTCGGCAGGGGAGGAGTCTCTCATTTCATGACCTTGTGAAGATTGTATAACCAACAAGATTGATTCTCACTGATCAAGGTTCAAAGTCTGAAATAACTTGGAATGACTTTATGGATATTCCTACAAAATTAGTAAAAATATGGAAATGGTTAAGTAAATCACACTCCATTCATGTGATAGAACGTTACATGATAACAAAAATTATGTTTATAAACACTCATAAGAAAAATATATATAATGTCTTATTGAGAAATATTTATTGTTGTGAATAAAAATCTTTAAGAAATCGCGAAGTTATATGTGTGTATGAATGCTAAGATAAAATTCAATTATTAAAGCCTTTGTAAAGGTTTAATAATTGGTTATTTATTGGCGCCCAGGAAGGATAAGCTCAAATTATTGAGCAGCTGCTGTGAAATAAGCATCTTTCTTCTGTCTGCTATGCATACTGTCTCTTAATCACTTTGGAAGTGCCATGAACCAACACTGTCATCCTTCAAGAATCTGAGGGTGTTGATGTTCAAGAATTGGTAGAAATTATCTTTTTTAAGGGAGGAGCAGGCAGCAGGCTGGACAGCTGGAGGAGCCACTGGGATGCCCTAGCCAAGCCACAACTTGTACTCTAGTTTTCTTTTTAAAAAATGTGTTTACTTTTAGGGACGGGGAAAGGAGGTAGAAAGAGAGGGAGACAAACATTGATTTGGTTGCCTCTTGTACAGGCTCAGACAGGAGACCAAACCTGCCACCCGGGTATATGCTTTGACCAGGAATCGAACCAGTGACTTTTCACTTTGCAGACCAAGCTGGGATACACCGGTCAGGGCAGAAATTATTTTTTTGAATCATTGATTTCTTTGTTAGCTTGTATGTAAGATTTTCTTGATGACTATAAAGTTTCCCATCCTCCCAGCTCATTAAAAAATTCTTTTTAATAGAAATAGCTTTTTTAAAAAATACTTCTGATGACAGACTTATTGCAGTCTTGTGAAATATTTAGTAACTAAAAAACCTATAAGAAAGAAAATTAAATTATCTGTGGTACCAAAGTTCAAAAATAATCACTATAAATATTTAGAATTTATTTTCCCAGATAATTTCTCTGAGCATATCTGTTTCTGTGTATGGTTTTATTTCTGAATAATAGAGTAATCCTAATTGAAAATTTAAAAGAAATCAAGACCTTAAGTTCTTAGTTTAAAGGAGGAAGTCAGTGCTCTCATGGATTTTTTAATACCTTCACAGATGTATGGATGACATCCCAGTGATCTCCTTCTGGTTTG